>CABHPH010151306.1:8180-40120 GCA_902168325.1 Peromyscus nudipes | reverse complement strand
AGAATTGATCAAATCCAAATGTCTAGTTAGGATCCCCCCACCCCACCCCACCGTCAACAATCACACCATCTTCTATGTGATTCTAGAGTGCAATCCGAGCTGGAAACCCCTGCCTAGGACTGCTCTGGGCAGAGCAGCCATCACCCAGAAGCTCGAGCAGCACCTGAATCTGGATCTGCCACAGACATTGCCAGACACGAGTCTCCTGGGACCAGGGCACGTGTGGGAGGGAAGTGGCCCCTTCTCTGATGGGCAGGAAGGATGAGAGTCACTTGTCCTTTATTTAATGTCCTGGCCTTCTGAGTGCACACACAAGGGAAGCATCTCCCTAGGATGCCATGCTTGAGTGTCAATGTCGCTCATGTTCTCCCTCCTCTGTGGCCTTGACTGGGAAAGTTTTAGCTACAGCAGAAGAAGTTTGGAGATGGGAGAGACTCGAGCCCTTCCGGTGATCTTTGGAGATACCTAGGGGTCTAGGGCCTTTGTCCACTTATAGGACATCGTTTCTTCCTTTACTGTATCTGTGACCTGAATAAACTATTCCCAAAGAGATGCCTTTCTGCTGCGCACTATCATAGCAGGAGGGAGGCCCCGGCCATCCAGTGTGGTCAGGACCAGAGGGTGTTTTCTAGTACTTTGATGAATTCTGGTTTATAGAGTAGAGGGAAGGGTTTTTGCACATGGCTGGATGGTGTGTCAAAATGCCATCACCATTATTCCTAGGACCAAAGTATGTCTTGGCCTACATAAATGTCATTGTGGACCTAAAGCACAGTTGGAATTACCACAGATTCTATTTAACATCCTGTCTGTACTTCTAATTTGCATGTTGTCAAAAATAAACTAAAGATTCCCTGCAAAGTTCAGTCTGGAGTGGCCAGATAGATTTTTCTGGTTCTCATTAGGTTTGGTGTATCCTCTGGTAAAAGGAAGATAAAAATCGCCTGAGTGTTCGAGGAGAGATATCTCCCAGTCCCTTCTGGCCACGGACAAGGTGAACCTGGAAATGTTTGAAGTAAATATCTCCATGTGCCAGCCTTTTACATGTGCTCTGCTTTTCCCAAACCATTTGCAGTTCCCACTGCTGATGTCTGCGGGGGTTTATTACCATATTCAGGAAGGTCTTATCAACAATCAATGTTGGCATCCATACCTGCTGGCCTTGAACACGTTCACCTTCCTAGGAGTCTGCTCCCATGTCTCTGAAACTAGAACACAAGTGCCTCAATCACAGGGTCCCTGAGATGAGTTGAATAAATGCAGGATTTAAAGCACTTGGTGGCAATGTGTGTGTGTGTGTGTGTGTGTGTGTGTGTGCGTGTGTGTATAGATGGATGTTGGGTATTGTTATACCACTGTGCATATGTCCTCTTAAAATCTCAGTATAGAAGAAATATTTATTAAAAATAAAACAATAAACCAGTGATATTGATTTATTTTTTGTGTCACCAACTACCAATTAACCCTTAAGTAAGACCTCACTCTCAGTCAGTATATTATTTTAATAATTCTCTTTGAGAACCATCTCCAATGTTCTGCATTGGTTTTAGTAGCTTAAAGTGGTCTCCCTTTGTAGAGTTTGATGAACACATATTGTGGCGATTTGAATGAGACACATCCTCCACAGGCTCACACCTTTCAACACCTGGTCCTCCATTCGTGGTGCTGTTTGGAGAAGTTACGGAGCGCTTGCTTAGACAGCTTTGCTGGAGGAAGTAGGTCACTGGGGTAGGCTTTGAGGGTGTATAGTCTTCCCTCACTTTCAGTGTGCTCTCTCTGCACATGAATAAAGATGTGATCGCTCAGCTTCCTGCTCATGCTCCCTGTGGCTACACCTCCCCCGCCATTTTGGACTCACCTGCTGGAACAGTAAGCCGAAATAAGCTCCTTTCATAAACCACTTCTGGTCATGATGTTTTACCACAGCAACAAAAAGTAGCTAATAGACATGTTCTGGAGGGAATCCTCAGGGAGTATGAAGGCCATGTAATCTGTCTGAGATTTTTATCTTCAGCATAAAAGATGAAAACCACCTCTCTTTGCCCCAAACCAAAGGGACATGCTGTTTTGCCTCACTCCATGGCCTGTGGCCATCTGGAAACTTGTGTCTTTGCAGAGACCACGCCACTGTGAACCCTTAATGCTGAGGTCCCCAAATACTGGCACTGACTATCCATAGCACAACAAGGTCAAACCCCTGAGTAAAGTCAGGTCTCACAAAGCAAATGTTAGAAAGACCATTGAGTTCTGTCAGTGTCATTATTTAGCTGTGGAACTTAGTTGGGTCACTCAACTCCTCTGAGACTCCATTTTCTCATTTGGTGAACTGGCTGGAATACAGTGTCTATATTTCAGTGCAGTTGGGCTGATGGATCTAGACATGAGAATGAACAGTTCCTCTGTAGGCCCTCTGCAGACAGGGCCTGGGTTCGAATCTTGCTTCTCTCATACACGAACACGCTAGCCCTTTGTCCTCTAACTGGTTTTCTCCATTTCTGAGCCTCTCATTTCTCAGCAACAAAATTAGGGGTCATGCTCTCTCTCTCTCTCTCTCTCTCTCTCTCTCTCTCTCTCTCTCTCTCTCTCTCTCTCTCTCTGAAGCACAGACATCTCTTTCCTCTAGGTTGTCAATTCATTACTGTATAATTATTGACAACAGTACTTTCTGTTCCTTTTGATTTTTGAGGCATCTGTTGCAATGTTTATGGTGAGTTTTTTTTTCTCTCTCAATATTTCTTTGTTCTCTGTGCCTGTGGACATGTGAGCGTTTTTCTGACAGAATCTTAATAACACACACCACTTTGGGCTGATCTACAGCATTCATAGTAGAGACGTGGAATTTTAGATGAAGAAAGCTTACTGCAAATTTGTCTGCATCTCACATCATTATCTAAATACTATCTTTGGCCGTTATTGGGGTGTTCAGAGAAACACTCAGTTATGTAATATGAATATTTTGCCATTCGAGTATTCCCACTAAAATGTCATTATATTTATAATGACTTTCCATGTGATAAAGGTGTTTATTTTTTATTATTTTTGTTTTGATTTATTTTGTTTTTTGAGACAGAGTCTCACTATATCTTCCTGAATGAGCTGGAATTTGTGTAGACCGTGTTGGATTCAAACTTGTAGAGATCCACCTGCCTTGTCTCCCTAGTGCTGGGATTAAAGGAGTGTGCCACCACGCCCAGTGGTATGTATGTTTTTATGAAATAAGTACTGAAGCTTTTATGCGTTGTGTCTCTGCCAGTGTAAACAGTCACGGGGAGATTTTTAGGGCTAGCTGCTGTCCATGGAAATACAATCTAGGAACTGCTAATAGAATTAATATAAAAATATGTAAGCACCAGCATGCTGGTTGGTGCTTACATAAGCATTCCCCTGAGATTTCTCTGTGAGCTGCCATGAATATTAGAGAACTCACAATGTTTTGGTCGATAACTGATAGGCCATTTCTTCCTGTGAATATGCTAAGTTTTACAGGAGGGGATTGAATACAGGGTGGCTGGTTCAATATGATCAGTGACTATCAGTGTCTCTCGGCCTTACTTTACTGTTGCCTGGGTGTGTGGGAGTTTTTTGTTTTTTGGGTTTTTTTTGTTTTGTTTTGTTTTTTTGTTTGTTTTTGTTTTTGTTTTTCGAGGCAGGGTTTCTCTGTGTAGCTTTGTGCCTTTCTTGGATCTCACTCTGTAGGCCAGGCTGGCCTTGAACTCACAAAGATCTGCCTGCCTCTGCCTCCTGAGTGCTGGGATTAAAGGCGTGCACCACCACTGCCCGGTTGAGTATAGGAGCTTTAAAAAGATGGAGTCTGGATTTCTGCCCTCAGACACTCTTACTTAATTAATTCAGGGGGTATTGTCTGTGTTTTGGAATTTTTAAACTTTTTAATCTTAGAATAAATACAGAGCCCCAGAAAGCTACAAAGATAATATAAAGAGGTCCCTTGGGTCCCTTGCTCAGTCTCCCCCAGCGCTAACCACTGACATAACCACAGCTGAACATCAAAGCTGAGACAGTGGCATCAGAATAATGATGCTTACAGGCATAAGCCACCACTCCGATCTTTTCCATCTTCTTTTTTGAGACAGGGTCTCTCATTGACCCTGGGGCTTACTGATGGGCTAGACTGGCTGGCTAATGACACCCAGGGATCTGTGTGTCCCCTCCCTCCCAGTGCTGGGTTACAGGGGCATGCTGCAGTGCCGGATTGTAAGCAGGTGCTGTGGGATCCTCATGCTCGAGAGCAAGCACCTTACTGGCTGAGCCACCTCCTCAGGCAAATGAGGTCCAAGTGATCTACCAAACAGTTGAGGTTCTTAGAAAGTGATGGGTACAGTTCCTTTTAACCACAATCATTTATTCTGCACACTGGTGGACACACACCACAAAGATGTGTTCTACAAGTGTCAAACCCTCACAGGCACACATCCTAAAATCTCTAGACTTTTTGTAAGAGACTGTGAGACGAAAGTGACTCATTCAGGAGAAAACTTCACTGTAGGGAGACAGCCGTTGACGATTGCACAGGACACACCCTGGGTTAGACCCCGAGTTAGGACGAAGATGTCTGCCATTCCCAAAGCAGTAGACAAGGGTGCCTTTCTGAATTAAGGTCCATATCAGCATTGAAAAGGAAACACCAAGGATTTTGAAAATGTCATTTATACCTACAGTGGAGTGGTTAAAGTCTGATAGCATGGAGAGAGAGAGAGAGAGAGAGAGAGAGAGAGAGAGAGAGAGAGAGGGAGGGAGAGTCAGCATGCCTATTGATCGTGCTGAAAATGCATGTTTGCAACCACTATCCTCTATAAATAAATCAGTGCTTCCTTCTCTGCCACATGGGAAATTAAACACTGTCCCAGCAACTTTCCATAGTTTTTCTCTCTAAAAGAGTGGAAATGAGCATTAGTCAGAGATGCGGTGTGGGTGATGAAAAGGGCTTACGTCTCATCCCAGCATCTACCCTCTGATACTAACTCTGGTTATCTAGGGACATTTGCCATGAGAACAAGCTCCATCCCAGCCTGTTTCTGGAGATAAGAACATCCCCTGGCCATACAAAAGAAGGAGAGACCCCCTCAACCCAGGCAGAGCGGTCATTGGGATGTTGGAGCGCCATCTTTGCTATACCATCTGTGACTAAGGGTTGACACCTTTAGGCCTGTAAGATCTCACCTGATCCCAGAAGTCAGACAGCTCCACTCTTCCTGGATACTGATGTATCCCAGTCCCTCCGAATGCCCCCCACAATACACCCACAGAGTAGGACAAAGGTGCTAGATGATGCATAGGGTAGGAGACTTGTCCTCAGAGCCTTCCTGGATGCCCTTCAGACGCCCTCTTTCTCTTCCTCTGGTCTCCCTAAGGTTCTCAGTGTCCCTGAGTTACCCCCACAACTTCCTCTTTCTGACCAGGAGCCTGGGTGTCCCAAGGGGGCTTTCATTTTCCAGAAAGTTAGAGCATAATGCATGCTTGAGAAGGTTCTTTATACCTAACATTTCAGGGTGAGGTTCTGGTCTGAAATAGCTTTTTCTGTGAGTGCTGTCGGAGGCCCTGGGGAGCCTATGAGCAGTGACCATTCAGCCAAGGGGATGATGAGGAGGTACCAATTCTAAAGATACCACTTTCCAGCTCTGGTCACAGATCACTAAAATCAGTGCTGGAAGGGGAAAGAGGGTAGGATGAGATGGAGGAGGGAATGCATCCTTCTCAGAGAGTTAGCTATAAACCACAACTCATTCATCTTTATTGATCCATCCTTTTTCACGTCATTAGCTATGAACCTGTAGCCTTCTGGGTAGAGCCACTGGAACATGCTGATTACCATAGATCAGCTGGAGTAAGACAACAGTGTCTTGGAAAACCACTGAATCTCCCCTTTGCTGTGAACAGAGGTGACTGGCTAGTAACTGATTTCGGAGCTATGGGGGAGGTGTTCCTTGCCATTTCCTTCTTGGCTTTAATGCTTAGGTTGATCTATACCTTTCTGCTCAGTTTCAACCTCACACTGACTGTTGTGATCTAGCCAGATTCTGAGAAAGGCAACAACGCGTGACAGCTGAACCACTGATTTGCAGTTGAACAGAAATGGGTGATTCTCTCTGTCAACAAATGTTGACCAGCAGAGAGGTAAAGGGCAGGGGACAGTGTGAGTACAGAGATCCAGGTGACAAAGAGTGGAAGTCAAGGCATGTGGGAGCCACAGAAAACCGTCACTCGCCTTGCAATTTCCTGATTTCTCCACTGTTTCACCCTATTTGTAAAGAGAAACAAAGTCTGGGCTGGAGAGATGGCTCAGCATTCAAGGGCTCTTACCAGGGTTGTTTCCAGAACCCATGTCTGGTAGCTCAAGCCTATAACTCCAGCTCCAGGGAATCTGACACCCTCTTCTGGCCTCTGAGGGCACTGGCACACAAGTGTACACATTTACACACAAGAACACATCTAAATAAAATAAATAAATTGGTAAGTATAAAATAAATCTGTAGCATTAACTGCTTGGACCATCCATGACTATATGCAGGCTTAGTTTGGTGTGTTGGCCCATCATTGTCAATGGTATTTATTTTCCAGGTCCTACTGAGTCACTCTCCCGGCTGAGCTGGCCAGGCTTGCCAGCGCAGTGATGTGTACTGTTTACCAGAGGAGCTATTGTGTTTTTCACCTGTTTATCTTTCGAGAGGGCTGCAGCTCGGCGATAAAGCCTTTTGGAGTGTGGAACATTGGGATACAAGAGCCTTTCAAGGACATGACTTCCTTCAAGTCCTGACTGAGGAAGCTAGCTGGGAAGCAAAAGGAGGCAGCCACAGCTGTCAGGCTTGTAGATTTCATCGGTCAGCTGTCAGAAGTCAAGTTCCCAGGCTTGAGACTTTTCAGTTTGAATCCTAGGTTGTTAACAGGTTGACACAGAGAAATAAAAATCAGTGTCTCAGAGAAATGCCTGCAATGGAAGTTAGGGCTGTGAATCCTCAGATGCGGGAAGGATCCTGTGCCCTGGAAACACAAAAGCTGCAAAGACTGTGTGAACAAGAATGCAGAGGCCATGTGTAAGGCATGACTCTGCATGTAGTCAGTAGTGTTTCAATACACAATGATCCTCTAGCTACAGAGATGGTAGCTGGGAGGTTTTCTGTGTTGGCCCCACCCCCTTCTCACTTTACCTGTATTAATGAACTCATTTGAGCCCCTCAGAAAACACAGACATCAATGCTCTGTTACCTACAGGAAGGGGAGACACTGGGAAGGTTGAAGGTTAACCTACTGCACGTTATTCAAGTTAGTTCAAGGGCTCTAGTCTAGGGTTGAGGAGTGGTGTGTGCTTGAATGCACTCCACTAGGGTCCTTGGGTCTGCCTCTCAACTCTTCCGGTAACTGACTTTTTTTTTTTTTTTTTTTGGTTTTTCGAGACAGGGTTTCTCTGTGTAGCTTTGCGCCTTTCCTGGAGCTCACTTGGTAGCCCAGGCTGGCCTCGAACTCACAGAGATCCGCCTGCCTCTGCCTCCCGAGTGCTGGGATTAAAGGCGTGCGCCACCAACGCCCGGCTCCGGTAACTGACTTTTTAAATCTAAGTTTGATTTTATGTATATTGGTGCTTTGCCTGCATGCATGCCTGCAGAGGCCAGAAGAGGGTGTCAGATCACCTGGAACCCGAGTTACAGACTGTTGTAAGCTGCCATGTAGATGTTGGGAACTGAACTCAGGTCCTCTGGAAGAGCTGCCAGTGCTCTTAATTGCTGAACCATCTCTCCACCCACCCCATAGCTTTTTCTGTTCTCTCTCTCTCTCTCTCTCTCTCTCTCTCTCTCTCTCTCTCTCTCTCTCTTTCCCTCCCTCCCTCCCTCCCTTCTCTCCTTCCTTCCTTCCTTCCTTCCTTCTCTCCTTCCTTCCTTCCTTCCTTCCTTCCTTCCTTCCTTCCTTCCTTTCTTTTTAAATTGGTCTCACTAGCTGGCCTGGAGCTTACTATGTAGACCAGGCTGGCCTGGACCTCACAAAGGTCCACCTGCCTCTGCCTCCCTTCTGAATGCTGGGATTGAAGGCATGTGCTGTGTTGTCAGGAACTTAGAATGGTGCCCACAGAAAGGCAAGCTCTTGGGTAGTGTTCAGCTTGGGAAGCACAACCCTCTCCCAGGTTACAGATCCATGAGTGTCTGCTGGTTTCAAGGGAATTTCCAATTACTGGAGTGAAAGCCTTTTTAACTCAGCTCAATGAACAGCAGCAACTCCTGTGCAGTCTCCCAATGGTTTGGCTCAGCTCGCCACTTGTCTCAACATGTGAAGAATTAGATCAGTTTTTACCATCACCAACTCTGTAGTCAGTGGCTTTGAATTCCCCAGACCCAGTTGGCCTACCTGTGTGAACAAGCCACCATCTTTGTATTTGGCCGCTCTGCAGGTACTTTGGTCTAACCTTATCACCTGCCCAAAAAATCTTTCAACATAGAACATTGTCCTGGCAAATCAATCAATCAATCGATCGATCGATCAATCGATCAATCGGTCAATCTGGAAATGGGAAATACACTGTGGATACGGTATTCTTTTGAGATGAGCAGTAACATATTTCTATTTTCCCCATTCATTAGTTCTTTCATCAAATATTTAGTTAAGAGCTACTTTTTCCATACACTACTGCAGATGCTGTGAGATTCAATACTGAATGGAATCACTAGTGCCCCTGCCCTTATGGGTCCCGTGTGCTATATGGAAAACCAATCAGAACATGAGAAAATGTATGTTGTGATAATAAGTGATACTGGAGAGGCTAAAGGATGGTGATTTAGAAAATGGGTCAATGGCATCCAAGGATTTTGTTGGAAGATTGAGAACATCAAATGATGGGGCTGATAATGGTTTTATAAAAGTTGGATTAGTCTGGCTTCTATGCAATGTAGATATATAGAGTTTATTGAAACCAGGAAGGAAGCTAGGAAACCAGCCAGGGTACTTGGGCAGGAGTCTAAGTAAGAGCTACAAATGATGGTTTGTATTAGAGATCAGAGAAGAGGGCTTGTCAAATGTGAGATGGGCTTTGAAGACAGTTAGCAGACTTGGTAGGCAGTCTGGATATGAGTGAGAGAGGGAGCGAACAGTGCTGCTCATCCTGAGATGGATGCTGGTTTACCGCAAGGAGCTAAGCTGGTTGACCAGCAAGCCCCAGAGATCTGCTGGTCTCTTCCTGCCCAGCTTTGGGACTAAAATTCCGCACCACCACGTTCAGCTCTGTTTATTTACTTTAAACATAATTTCTCCATTGATTCTTTGGGAATTTCACATCATGCATCCTAATTCTGCTCACCTCCCAGTCCCCCCATATCCTCCCCTCACCTCTGCAGCACCCTCCAAAGAAAATTTAAAAAATCAAACCAAAACAAAACAAGCATACAAACAGAAACAAGAACAAAACAGAGCAATAAAAACCCACAAACGAACAAACAAACAAACAAATCTACCTCTTTGTTTCTTCTTTCCCGCCTTTCCAACACCTCTTCATTAGTCCTGGTGGATCGGGAGAAGTGTGTCACATAGTAGACCCTTTTGTCTAATCAGCTTTACTAGCAAATGTTCATTGTGGTGAGTCACTGGTCTGGTTCAAGGCCTCTGGTTTCTGGTACACCATCCTCACTGGATCCTCACCGGAACTCCTCTGGGATATCCCACAGCCACCCTGAGTCATGGAGATCCTGCTGGTATTGCTCCACAGGACCAGCCCCTTAGTGAGCTCCAGCAGGTGCTAGATGGGGTAGATGCCAGGGTAGGCCTGGGTGGTAGCTGAGCTGGTCATTCATGGGTACTAGGGCCACCCATCTCAGATAAGGGGGCGGAGCCAGCTCCTCAAGCCCATGCCAACAGGGTCAGTTCTCCCTCAACTGTGTTGAGGGGTGGGACAGGTGAGCAGGAGTCAGCTCTCCTGTGAGGGTCAGGCTAGCCCTCTCGCTGCAGTGTCCAGCAAGAGGCAGGTCCAGTATTCAAAGGGCAGGGCCAGCTCAGGATGGACCTCTGATTTCATCCAGCATTTTTACTATGGCCCCCTGAGGTGACATGGGCCACAGACATCCACATAGACTCCAGCTGCAGCTGGACGACGGACCCAGACATGGCCCTCGGTGGCAACTTGGGCCCAGATGACATCCTCGCTCCTGGTGGAAGCACTGGCTACTCAGATTGGGATGGTATGGTAGCAGCATGGCCCCTGGACAATACCAAGGCCTCGGGGTGTAGCCCCAACCCCAGGGTTCTGTGCACCTTTTGGTGGCAATATAGGACTTGGACTTCAGCACAGACCCCAGTTGCAGTAGGATCATGGACCTAGACATGGTCCTGGACAACAGCTGGGTCTGGATGTCACCATTGCCCCAGGTGGCAGTGCATGCCACTCAGATCAACATGGACCCAGCAGCAGTGTGTCTCTCAGACACCAACATGGCCTCAGACCTTGGGCATCCATATGACCTTCCATGGTAGCCTTGGACATCAACACAGACCCTGACTGCAGTAGAGCCATGGGCCCAGTCGTAGCCCTCAGCTGCAGCTCTGGCTGGGACATCACCATGGCATTGGGTAGCAGCTCAGGCCAGTCAGATCTGCATAGGCCTGGCTGCATCATGGTCCTCAGACACCAACATGGACTCAGGTGGCTGAAATGACCCTGGGCATCCACACAGCCCTTGGTGGCAATGGAGCCACATACGTCCACCCACACCCTGGCTGCTATAGGGCAATAGACCCAGACATGGCCCTCAACAGCAGCCTGGGCCCAGATGGCACTATGACCCCAGGTGGCAGCACAGGCCACCCAGTTCTGTATGACCCCGGCTACAGAATGACCCCCAGACTCCAACAAGGCCATAAGTTGTGGTCCGGACCTCAGGCTTTCATGTGGCCTTTGGTGGCAACATGGGCCATGGACTTCAACACAGACCCTGGCTCTGGTAGGACCACAGACCCAGACATGATCCTCGGCATCAGCTTGGGTCTGGATGTCACCATGGCCCCAGATGGCAGGCCACCCAGATTAGCAAGGCCCCAGCAGCAGAGTGGCCCCTGGACACCATCACGGCCCCAGATGGAGGCTCAGATGCCTGGAATCAGCATGGCCCTCACATGGCAATCACAGCGTGGCCCAATCATGGCAGCACACATTCAGCTTTATTAGCACTATATTATCACTACTTAGGTTCTGATCAAACTTAGGTCCCTGTACCTGCAAGGCAAGTGTTTTACCATCTGAGCCACCTCCCAGCCCAAAGTCCAGGAGCTATTAACAGCTGTTTTCTTCATTCTCCCCACTTTATTAGTTACTCCTATAGTACTTTGTACATCATAAATGGATGGTAAAATCCTTGGAACATGTAAAGCACATGATACTATCAGTGAACCAATGTTCCTAAAATTTGTTCTGAAATTGCTGGTTTGAGAAAAAAAAGATTTTCTTTCTAACTTATTTTTTTTTCTATTGAAAATCAGAATGTTTTTAGCAATGTACTTCATGCTGGTGGCAATCAAGTGTGTATATGGGCAAATGATGTCTCCATCAAATTGGGCTGTAGGCAAGTCTGTGGGACATTTTCTTGGTTAGTGATTGATGTGGGAGAAGACAGCCCACAGTGAGTGGCACCTTCTTTAGGCATGTGGTTCTGGGCTGTAGAGGAAAGCTAGCTGAGCATGAGCTGATGAGTGAGCCAGCAAGCAGCATTTCTCTGGGGTCTCTACTTTAGTTATTGCCTCGAGTTCTTGCCCTGAGTTCCCTCAGTGACAGTTGGTGACCTGGAAGTGTAAGTCGAACAAACCCTGTACTCTCTATGTTTTTTTGGGCTAGAGTGTTTTATCACAGCAACAAAAAGAAAGTAGAACAGACCCAACACCCAATCTCATTGGCAGAATGGCCAGGGCCCCAGAAGCTGTCTCCAATATGACAAGGACCACTGTGGGACCCCAGCATCACAGTGGGCTTAGAGGATAAAGATTCCTCCACACCATGTCTCTTATATCACAGAGGAAAACCTGGCCACTATCTCAAATTCTTGCTTCACATTATAACTCTATAAGGACAAATGGTGTATCATATTAAATCATGGAGGTTGTGCTCCAACATACTAATACTAATCTTGGGATTAAATGTGAATTTCCCCATTGTTCTTTTATTAAATACTTGGTAAATATTTAGCACTCTCTTGTTGCCTACTGACTTGGGTTTCAGCTACTTTAGATATACCACAAAATGATCATTTGATTTCGTCAACTTAGAAAGTGATATAAAGGCCACTGAGATGGCTCAGCAGGTAAACATACTTGCTTCCAAGCCGAAGGATCTGAGTTCCACCCTGGGGATATGGTGGAAGAGGAAAACAGACTCCCCCAAGAAGTTGTCCGCTGACTTCCACACTCTTGCCAGGGCACATGTGCACCCCCACATTTGCATGATATAAAGTAATAAACTGTAATAGAAAAGAAAGTAATAAGAGCGTGACCCCAGTTTCCTGACTGAATTACTGTGGCTGGAAACCTAGACATGACAGTCGCAAACAACGGCTGCTCATTTTAATCACACACTAGCATTCTGCTGGAGTCCTGCATCTCACAGCCGCCTTCTCCAGACTGTGCTCTGTGAGACATCCTGCTCATTTATTCTCTCACAGTCTTGATTGACTCATTGGTATGCCGGGGAAGAAGTGCAGCTTTTGTTCTCTGAAAAAGTCTCTGTTACACAGATGTCTCTGAGTGAGCTGGCCCAAATACTGAGTTTGAGATGACCCCTGAGCAGAACAGGGCAGGTTTTCTGAGGGCTTGTCAATTTATTTGAACACTCTGATAGTGCAGCAAGCATTTTTTTTAATGTTATTGCTAATTATATTGACTGTCTGAAATTTCACTAATTTGTTATATTGTAGCAAACATAGAAAAATGTTAACATTTAGGGAGGGACAAAAACCTATCCATGTTTTTATTGAGCTCATTAATGGTATGCTTACTGGTAAGAATAGTTTTAAAGCTTTACAGTTGAGTTTACAGATGTGCGGTTAATTTTTATCAACTTGATACAAACTAGAGAGAACCTTAAATGAGGGCTTTCCTCCACCTGTTTTGCCTGTGTGCTGTATCCGTGGGGCACAGCAGTCTTTCTAGTTCCAGTAACCATATCCCTGCCTTAAGTTCCTACCCTGGCTTCTCTCAGTGATGGCTGTAACTGTGAATGAAACAATTTCTCTCTTCCTGAAGTTGATTTTAGTCATGGTGTTTTATTGCCACAACGGAAAGCAAACTAGGACAATAGACTAAGACAGAATAAATTTTCTGTGCTCTTGGGATGAATATAATTGAGTAAATCGGAGGAGTTTCCATGTGCTTGATATAATGATGCATTCTACATGGCATCGTAGGACGAAGACAGGTGTGGGGAAGAGGGTGATGGAGATGTTGGCTTAATTCTATCATTGTTGTGTTACCTGATGTACCAGTTGTGCATGTCCACCCTAGCTAGATGGGAGGAACTCAATTTTCCCAATATAAAATACAGCTTTAGACTCACTAATTTGAAAGGTTCTCAGAGAAATACTATCATATGAATTATATATGTTGTCTCATCCAGAATTTTCTTTTAAACAACTGATTAAGGTTTTATTCTCTCCTACTATTAAAGTGACCTGATTATATCACAGGGGAATTTGAGAAGTAAAATGAAATAAAAAGGGAAACCAAAATTAGTGCTGCTTTTTTCTATCTGGAGTTAAGCACTGTTAATATATTGGCACAGTTCCTTCTAAGCTTCTTGTGTGTATGAATATTCTTAGAACAATGAAACATAACTGCGTGTATATCTCATAACTTACATCTTTCCTTACAGCATTAACTGCTTTGAGAACATACTTACAGAAGTTGCATAATGATTCAACTCATAGACATGATAATTTAATTAGTCTTTCGTACTTAGTGCAAGTTAAATAGATATCATTAGGTATATTTTATTATTGTGTTATTGCACATAAATGCTTAGATTACTTGTGATTTTTGTGAAGATGTGTCTACACTTGTCATTGCTGGAGAAAGATTATGAAAATGACTTTACTAAATTTCAATATTCTTATTATGCGGTCCTTGTAAAGTGGATCATGAGCTATTCCCCCCTTGTCTGTATCTGAATGAGCTGGTATTGGTGCCCAACCTCACTGGCTTTTACACTCTTCTTACTGATAACCCCAGGCTATGAAATCCATCCTCAGTCCTACTTTAGGTGAGATTGATTATGCCATTGTCATTTGCTTTAAAATATTTTTTTAGAGAATTTTCCTTCATAATGCCTCTCTGACTGAGGGGTGACTCAGAATAGGATAATTTGATTTCAGGCACCTGAGGTTACTCAGTGTCCTATTTTGTAGGTTTCTGACTTAATTCCACGTGCATTCTTCATGTCAGGAGTTATGAAAATGTTGGCCTCTTCACATAAAAATTATTAAACATTTTTTTCCTGCTACTGTAATAGAATGTTGGACAGAAGCAGCTTAGGGGAGAAAGGGCGTGTTTTAGCTGACAGGGGATGAAGTCCATCACTGCAGGGAGGCATGGGAGCAGAGGGAGAGAACCGGAAGTGGGGCAAGACTATCAAGCTTTAAAGACTACCCCCAGGCACATACTTCCTTTAGCAAGGCTTTACCTCCTACAGGCTCCATAACCTCCCCCAAAACAGCGCCACCAACCAGAGACCAAGTGCTCAACCTGTGAGCCTATGGCGGGTGGGGGGGGGGGGGAGGGGGAGGTGGGTAGAGAGAGGGATGCATTTTTCATTCCATGCACAGCAGTGGGCACTCTGTGTGCACATGAAAATAGTTTATGTTCTTCAGCTGTTGGAGGATTCTGTGAATATCAATGCACTTAGGTTTACCGGTAGAGCTGTTTAAATCTTCTTTTATCTTTGCTGACATCTTTTCATACTAGGGGGAGGGGCATTAAAGTCACCTGACTGTAAGTGCAAAGCTGTTTTTCTCTTTAATTCTCTCACGGTCTACTTCGTGGCCGTGGAGATTTCATCAGGAGGTGCATTCGCAGCCAACAGTTGTAACTTTTTACTATTTGTAAAATTGAGACATTTGTATCCCTATACCCTAATCATGTCTCTTCATCTACCTCCTGCGATGTCAACACAGACACTCCTAATTACATATGCTTACTGTTCTATTTTTAGTCTGCCTCTGTAGATTACAGATATCTATCTGTTAAGGGAGGAGTTGTGTTTTATTTCTCTTTATCCAGCCTGGTAGTTTCTGCTTTGAATTTAAATGTTTACCATCCATTGACATTTAAAGAATTATCAGCTGGTTCAGTTTGGTCTGCCATCTTAGAGTTGATTTTCGGTTTGTTCCATGTGCTCTACATTCCTTTTCTTTTTCTTCCTTTCTTGGGTAAACTAGTTCTGTTTTATTTGGGGTTTTGTTCAGAGTGTCATCTGTCCTCTTCCATGGGTTTGTCAGTTAGTCTCCTTCCTCTACTTCTTGATGGTTGGTCTCATCCAGCAATGACAAGCATGTCTTTAGCCCACCATTATTTACCTTTAAGGAATACCATCATTACTTTGTGAAAGTAAAAAGGTCATGACAGTGTATTTCCATTTGTACACCCATGATTTTTGTGTTCTTATCATATATTTTACTTCCATATAGTTTAAAACCCTGACATTCATTCTTGTTAATTTGTCTTGAATAATTGTGGTGAAAAATAAATATAACAAGAAATCATTTTTTGATTTACCCATGAATTGATTACTTCTGGTGCTCTGTATACATTCCTTCTAATCCTCCTTTCCATAATTATTCTGTTTTTCCCCTTATTCCTCTGAGTTTCTAGTCTATAAAATGTTTGCTCCAACATTACCAGTAGTTTGTATGTGCTACGAGCAAATTGCCTCTGCTTTATTTTTCAATCTTTTCTTTACATTGCTTAGTAATGTTATCAAGGTGTCACTTTTAAACCTTCCATCTATTCATCTTACGTACACACTTTAGTGATCACTAATAACTGTGTGGAGTTATGCTGCTGTCTTCAAAAACGGATTCATCCCCTCCCCTACCAGTCCCTCTTGCTTTTTGGCAGACTCACAGTTCAAGGGAACCATTGATCTACCATTAGGGTCATTTCAAATGCATAGAATTAGACACTAATTTACTTGTTAAAGTTTTTCTTTCATAGTTGAAAGTCGTTTCTTTGGCTGTAAATAGAGATACAAGTTGCTAATTTAACCTTTCCCCCCATCTTTTGATTTTAAATATGTTGTCCATGTTTTGGCTGCTGTTGTTTCTGATGCCAGTCACCGTTCTTATAATTGTTCTGTACATCATGCCTTTTCCTCTTCCTGCTTCTGCTAGTCTCTCTTTGATTTAGAGTTTTCAATGGAAAATTTCAGCCATCTGAAAATGGTTACCTGGGGGCTCAGTGGGCTTCCGTCAGCTGCTTCAAGCCTGTTTTCTCTCTTACTTTGCTTGTTGGCTTTCTTCGTGTTGTCTAGACAGCTTTTCCTTCTGCTTTCTGCCTGGCCTGGACAAAGGACTGGTTTGAAATGAATGAGGATATGGGACTAGTTTTTAGTTTATTCAGTATTTTTCTTCTCAGAATGACCCTGGAGTGGTCAAAATTATTTGACATCTTTACCTCCCATTGTAAGCAGATTCTCCTTAAAAAAGTGCAGTCCTAACCTTGATAAGGTCCTGTGACACGATTATAATAGATTTTAATTATGTTTCTTACATATCCTGTCATTCATTTATTTAAAGGTTTACAAATTATACTCAGTGCTTATTCTAAACCAGGTTTTTTTAAACGAACACACAGACACAGACACAAAACCAAAGCCCTTATTTTCGGTTTTGCTTTTCTGCCCCTTTCTCAGGCTCCCTTTCTTCTTCGTCCCTGCTTTGATAAACACTCCTTCACATTCTACATGATGGCTGTCCCCTCAGGGGCTAATTTCAGATGCTCCACAGTTAAAGTTATGATGAAAAGTTCTCCACATTCAAAGATGAAATTCTCTTCTCCTGCTCTTCCTCTGATTCAGCTAGGCTGGCTGGTCAGCAAGCCCCAGAGGTACCCCTGTCTCCATCTCCCCAGCTCCTTCGTTTGTATTTGTGAGGCATGGAAATACTACATGTACTTGTAGAACAATGAAATTTAAAGAAAAAAGCAACTTCTAGGAACCAGAAATGAAATAAAACAAATGAACTAAAACTTGGCATCTGCTTGGTAGGAGAGAGGGATGGTTTCGACTGACAACATATTAATCTGCATATCCTTCATAAGCTGAATCCTAAAGATAAAAAGAACTAGAAAAAAATTCTGCTAAAACTTAGCCTATCATCCTGAGGCTGCTGGCTAGGCAAGCCAGCATGAGATACAGGAGATAACTATGTTGTTAGTTAGACTTGATGATACTTGATGTAGTTGTAGAAGGATGGGAACATAGATATAGGACAAATAAGTTTCAACATTAGCATCCAGTACTGAACTTGGAATTATAAGTCTAAGCTCATAGGTCATCTTCAAAATATATTTAGATGTTCTCTAGCTCTGCCCAGTGGAAAGGCTTATAAAGAATATCCAGTGTAGAGCAAACAGCATCTTGGAGTATGTTGATTGTGATCCTAGAATATTAGGAAGTACTTAGTAAATGGAACCAGGACTCCTTGGAGAAAAGCCTGGATCCCTTATCTGGGGCAGGAAATGAACAAGACAGGACTGGAACATCTTGTCATACCAGAAGGCGAGGCCCTCCCTCAAAGACTGCTGGCATCTGTCAGAAGAACTCTGAAGCCAATCTCGTAAGACTCCAAACAGCCACAGCTGAGCTGTGTGCACACCAATAAGCTGCAAGTGCATTGGAACAGAAGTCACTGGAAATGTCCAATCCATGAGTTTATATATAGTTAAAAACTATGCATGATCTTAGGAGCATAATAGGGAAGCAGACCATGAAATATACGAAAAGAAATACCATCAAGAGTACATGAGCATGTCTTAGCATTGGGATTGAAGGCCACTAACATCACAAAGAAAGCCAGGCAGCAGCATACTCCTGCTCATTGCAGCATACATCAAGGTTTACGAAGGAACCTCCCCAAGCCTGAGTCTCTTACAGCTCTGGGTCTAACACACAGGACCTGTAGGGAATGCGGAAACTCACCACGTGGCAATGTGTATAGCTCATGGATAAAATCCAGATGGAGGGAATTACAAGGGACGAATCACAGTTTCACCATCAACACAATAAACCCCAAAGAAAAAGAGGGGCAGAAGAAAACCGAAAACTGTGGATAAAAGAGGAGTGAGAGACACAGTAGTTTGGATCTCAGTTTAAATAAGCGAAGAGTTACAGAGGGGGAGGAGAAAAGAAACAGCAGCAGGAGGGGACCATGAGGAAGAAGGGAAGGAGAGAAAAGGAAAGAGGAGGAGAGGGGAGGGGTGGGGAAAGAGTATTGCACAGTTGGAGGGCAGACTGTGTTGTGATACTAAGGACTACCACTGGGGACACTAAGGACTTTTTCCTGCACTTTTTCTTTTCTTTTCTTTCTTTCTTTTTTTTTTTTTTTGAGTGGGTGATGATAGACATTGTGATTGCAAAAGAAGACCATGCAGAGATGTGGGCTACTGGAATATTTACAGCTGAAATGACATGGGGCATCTGCCTTGAGACAACCGGAGTGTGGAAGTGGGTGGGCCGGAAGCTAGGTTCTAAGATCAAAATTTACTGAAGAATCGCCTTCAGGGCATATGAAAGAACAGATAAACGTCTGAGTCAGTATTGTGGGACCCAAGGATCTGCCTTGCAACAAGTCCTCAAGTGATGCTGCTACTCTTGGTCCAGGGATACTCAGCGCAGCGGGTCCGAGACTAGACCCGAGTTCATTATTCTTGTACCTCTCTTGCTGTTGTGTCCTTTCCACTTCTAAATAGGATTGAAACTCTCTCTAATACTAAGAAACTTTAGGAATCCAAGAGACACAGAGAAGGAGCTCAATTTTTTATAAACCACGGCGTTAATGGGAACCTCTGTGCCACAGATGTGGCAGCTGCTTCCAAGGCCAGCTCTGGATTGAAGGTGCACAGCTCTCCTTGCCCCCTGGCAGTGAGCAAGTCAGCTCAGCTGTCTCCACTGACCAAACCTCCTGGACAGAACAGTGTGCTTTCTGAGATGCCTGTGCCATGCTGTTACTGCATCTCCCTCTGGTCATGGGGAAAGCAGAGGCTTGGGCGAATTCCAGGAAGTTCTGGCAGCTTCCATTGGAAAGAACACTCCTGAACAGAGCTGTGTCCTGGCTCAGCTGTCCTAGATTGGAAGATGTCCAAGTTTGCATGGAAACATGCTCATCCCCCTGCAAGACTCTCCCTGGGATCACTAGTTCAGGAGGCATCTCTACTGTGCGGGGCTCCTCTGCTCACCTCTTAGTGTTCATACATGTGTTTATATACTCATATTTTGGATATTTGTTGGGTTATCTCTCAAAAGTCAGGTATTCATTTAGACCCTGGAAATAATACACCACAGAAATTTAAAGCCTTACAAATCA
This sequence comes from Peromyscus nudipes, assembly GCA_902168325.1. Taxonomy (NCBI): domain Eukaryota; kingdom Metazoa; phylum Chordata; class Mammalia; order Rodentia; family Cricetidae; genus Peromyscus; species Peromyscus nudipes. The sequence continues at coordinate 20,573 of CABHPH010151306.1, read as the reverse complement.
GAATTTTCTTTATAGACACTCTTAGATGTTTACCTGCATGCTGCTACTGCTATGAAATATTTTAATTTTATTTTAAAAGTGTGTGTGTGTGTGTGTGTGTGTGTGTGTGTGTGTGTGTGTGTGTGTGTTGTGGTGGTATACTTATCCATGTGTGGACACCTGGAAGCCAGAGGTCGATTTCTGGGTCCTCTTCTATGACTTTACTACCTTATTTTTTGAGGCAGGATCTCTCACTGAACCTGGAGCTTGCCATTTTCACTAGATTGGCATCTGCAGGGCTCTGGGATCCACCTATTATTTCCTCCCAGCACCTTGGTTCTGGATGCACACTGTGGCAACCAGCTTTTATGTGGGTGCTGGGGACCTGACCTCACACTTGTGCTGCAGACTCTTTGCCCGCTGAGCCATCTCCTCAGCTGCACAGCTGTGCAATCTTAAAAGTGAACTCTTAGGTATTCCATGGGATATAGAAAAAAAATACCCCTTTATTCAGCCTCTTAAGTGGATGCTGATGGTATTCACAACCATTCTTATTTTGCATATACTTCACATTTTAGTGGTATTTGTATATCTGAGACCCTTTTGACTTTCTGAGAAATTTTGCCTAGCACTCTCTCTTAGTCACTGTTCTTTTGCTGTGAAGAGACACCATGGCCGAGGCAAACGCTTACAAAAGACAGCATTTATCTGGGGACTCGCTCACAGTGACAGGGGTTCAGTCCATCATCATCTATTGTGGGAAGCATGGCGGTATAGATGGCCCTGGAGCAGTAGATGAGAGCTACATTCTGATCTGTAAGCTGAGAGAGAAGAGAGAGAGAAAAAAAGGAGAGAGAGAGAGAGAGAGAGAGAGAGAGAGAGAGAGAGAGAGAGAGAGACTGGGTTTTCCAAACTTCAAAGCCCATCCCCCAGTGATATACTCCCTCCAACAAGGCCACATCTTCCAATCCTTTCGAACAGTTCCACTCCCTGGTGACTAAGCATTCACTATATGAGCACACGGGGGCCATCCTTATTCCAACTGCAACCTACTCCGTGGCTGACCAGGACCCCTCAAGGTTTTATAGCAGCAGGCTCTGGCTTCCCTGTTTGCTTCAAATTTAACTTTCCATGAAGCTTAGCCCGAATGGCTCCCTCTTGCCTTGCCTTGCGGATATTTCCAGCAGCTGTCTCTTAGCTGGGGAGCTCACCTCCCTCCCCAGTCTCCCAAAGTCTTGCCAGTATGTCGAGGTCAGAGGAGAGGCCTGGTCCTAGTTCTCACTGCCCGTTTTCCATCCTAACCTGGCACCTAACATTCAGCATCCGTTGCTCTTCTGCCAATGTGCTCACTGAACGCTTCTTGGACCACTTCTCCATCATCACTACCACTTTGTGTAAGCAAGCCTCTCTGTGGCATATTTTAAGCCCCTAGACGTTGTAGAAACTTGGGTTTTGGGGTTTTTTTTTCTTAAAAACATCTGGTACAGAATATTGTACACATTCATCCTCAGAAAGTGTTATTTGATTATATATATGATGAATATATGATTACCTGTATTTTCCACAGTGCCTGAACAACATGTACACACACACACACACACACACACACACACACACACACACACACACACACACACATGCATTTCCTCAGTCTCAATATCTACTTGCAGAAGAATTACCTTTTAGTGTGGGAAATGCCTGATTAAATCCTGGCATTCAAAGGTGGAGCAAACACAAAACGTCAACCCTCACTCTCAGATGCCTCCTCCACCTTTCTCATCTGTGGGTAAAGTTAGAATATTTTCTCCAATAATGTACTGAAGAGGCACCTATCTGTTCTAAACCATGCTACTCTGCTGGCCACTGGAAATGCAGCTCTTTTCTATTTGGGATAAATCCTGCAGGGTGTTGGTGTGTTCTCTTGAGACCTGTGTGACTAATACAGTTGAAACAAGTCTTATATTTTTCCTTCTCACTCCTACCGTGAAAAAAAAAAAAAAAAAACCTCCCCTCTTGATTGATTTAGTCATAACATCCTCTGTGGTGGGCACTCGACAAGGCTCAGGACAGCCACAGCCCTGCCCTTCAGGGATTCACAATCGGGACAAAGAAAAAGCAAAGAAAAGAGTCCCTTCAAAGTCTCAGGCAAAGCCGAGCCCAGAGGCTGTGACAATGACCCACATGAATGCGTTTATCCATTAGACCCTGCCATCTGTCCCTGGGTGCGATCAACGGCCACTGCAAGTCCTTTCCACTGACTGCCTTTGGTCTGAATGACCTTGGAGAGAGCCTGGAATGCCGAGCTTAGAAGGGTACTTTTGGGTTCCTGGTCTGCACTTAATGTTCTTCAAATAGCATTTGCACAAACCTCTAATTTTTTCCTCTTACCTAGAAGCCTACTTCAATGGCTCACTAATGGATTTCTATTCAGCCCATGTCTGGCATGCAGTAGGGTGCCCAGAACATACGTGGCTACTCTGAGGGGCACGGAGCAATCAGCGGAGCCCAGGCAAGCTGCAAAATGCCCCAACTTCCTGCTTGTCCTAGGCAGAAAACCATCAAACCTTAACCTGCGGAGGCTCCTCTGCCCAACTGCTCTTACCCTCCCCTCCCAAAGCGGAACCTCTGCTGTCAGATTTTTTTTTTCTCCACTGCTTTTTTTTTTTGCAGACATAAGCTGAAACAACAGCCATGACTCAGTTCCTCACGAACGCTGCCTGAATTGATTTAGTCTGAGTTCAGATTTAGCACGTAATCATGTTCAATTTGCGCTACTGCGCTGCCTAGAGATAAAAGGCTTGTGTGTGTGTGTGTGTGTTGGGGGGGGGCAGCCTCGGCTTGTGTCGGTCGGTCTCTGTGATGATGTCATTGGCATGAGAGAGCCGGGCCCTTCTTTACTCTGCTGTACTGCCTCAGACGCTGCGTGCAGCGGGAGCAGGCTCTAGGTACCCGAGCCTCCAGCCAGCACTGCACCCCACATCCCAGGAGCAGGGCAGCACCAGGACCTGGCCACGACAGTATCCATCCAGAGGCGTCCCTTCACTCTCAACTCTGAGGCTGCCTAACTCTTCACTGAGAATTCCGAAGGGGGGAATGCCAGCCCCTAGCATGGACTGTGATGTTTCCACTCTGGTCGCCTGTGTGGTGGATGTCGAGGTCTTTACCAATCAGGAGGTTAAGGTAGGCAGTTGGAGTGTTTATTTTCATTGTTGCCATTCCTGGGGCTACTTGGCAGACGCTTTTCTAGTGTAGGGGAAATACGACTTGGGTTAATCATTTGCAGCCTGTTTGTTCCATGAAAACAAGGGAAAGTGCGTGGTGATGCTAGCTAGAACAAGTTAGAAGAGACCAGCATGAGAAATTTGAATGTGACTGTATATTCCATGATCGGTTTATTCTCATCTTCTGTATTGAGTGATCTGTGGTCACTGCTTTCCCTTGCGACATGTTTTCCTGTTCTCTTTACAGTATCTCCATCAGTCTGGGTAATTTGTAGGTCCTGGGTATTGAGAGGGGTTTTAAATCATTGATTAATGGAAGGAAGTACAAGCAATCACTAGTCCATTGAGGATGTCCTGACAGTGGGACAAAACCCATTCATGGCATGTCACTTAAAATACGCCGTGATGTGGTCCTCAGACTGAACAAACGCGGTCCCACAGCAGTGCCAGTCTCCGGTGCGTAGAAATCTGAAGTCGGAGAACAGCACTTGAGTTGCCTTTGTCAGGTGCAGAGGCAGTGAATTGTTTTCCTCACACAGCTGTCTGTGAAGAAAGTTCAGGCAGAAATCCATCTTTCCATCCTAAGGCTTAGAGTCGCGCACACATACATGCACTATCCCTCCCTGTGCAGCTGCTGGGGCTGCGATGGGCAACCGTCCTCTGATTGCAAGGATTCTCTTGGGGATTTTTTTTCCCAACTTGGTTTCCTATTATGAAAAAGATTCCGTGTAAAATGAGAATCTTTCCTTCTCACATTCTGCAAAAGACCTAGCCAAGCTTCATATTTATAAACAGAGGGGTGAGGGAGAGGCGGAGGGGGGAGAGAAGAAGGGAGACAGTAGCTTGTGGTGAACAGGAAGAAGAAAGCGAGGGTTATGCTACAGTCATGGGCCGTCAATGTTCTAACCCTTAGTGAGTGAAGCCCTGCGTTCTTCGATGCTGTGAGTGCAGGTGACATGCCAGAGCTTCCCAGGTGGAGATTGATATGTCACCAGCCCACACAGGACAGTATCACTCAAGCCTGCAGGTCTGCACACACTTTTGGAATGAATTCAGTCTTCTGGTTGGTTGTTCTTCAAATCTGAGGCGTGTACCTCTGTATTCGCCAATCCTATTCCTGTGTGAGCTCCACTCCCTACCGATTGTCATAGGGAGGGTTGAAGAATTCAAATAATAAGGTCTGGAATGGAAATGTATGTGCGAGACACAGTTCTTCCACTTCACTTATATAGTGTGAGCACTTTAAGAGGGACAGCTGTCACTAAAACCCCTCCAGGTTAAGGCTAGAGCCAGCTTAAAATCCACTATGGGTCACTAGCTAAAGTCACCCCAGTCCTGCTGGATTAGCATGGAGAGCAAAACTCCACAGCCCCCTCTGTCCTCACTGGTTCTTTATCTATATCCTGTCCCAGAAATCTTACAAGCTACTCTCAACTCGTTGAAGCTCAAAGTGAGGAAGATATTTATTAGAGACCTGTACACACACACACACACACACATACACACACACGCACGCACGCACGCACGCACGCACGCACACATGCACACACACACTGCATGTCTATGATAAAGACATAACATAGCTATTCTCTCAGTATTTCCTGGAGACAGAGATCGTTCTGTGGAGTTAAAGAGACACAAAGTTCTTGGGGTTGGCTGCCTTAGAGGGGTTGCGGTGGCTTCATGGAGGGGCTGGCAGGTTGGTTCCACCCTGCACTTGAGAGACTCCATCTGTTTGACTGCAGTGACTGTCCGTGATGTCCGAGCGGGGAGGGAGATCGTGAAGTGGCTGACCCAAACTTTATCCAGAAACATGGGGTTTGGAGAGATAGACCACACTCTCTTTCCACTAACATCTCTGAGCCATGGTGGTTTCGTTTATTGTGAAGAAGTTCCTGATTTTTATGTCTCAGTTTTCTCATCTGTAATGTGGGGACAGTAATTTCCCCCATATTGGCTTATCTAAGAGGAATAAAGAGATGTACAAATGTAAAAAAAAAAACAAAAAACAACTGAATACAGTCCTCAGGTTGTAGTCAGTGGTCAATAAATGTCAGTTCTCTATCAACATGGCCATCGTTTCCAACATTCTCTGAAGGACAGGGAAGTCTAGTCAACTAGTCAAAGAAATCCAACTCCAGTACAGTGTGCTGGGATAATGCAGAACATAGAAAGTGTTTCCCCTTCCATTCTCAATGTGAAATAAAAACATGCAAACACCATATACCACCACCACCATATACCACCACCACCACCACCACCCCACCACCACCCCACCACCAGCACCACCAGCACCACCACCATACACCACCACCACCACCACCACCACCACCACCACCACCACCACCACCACCACCACCACCAGCACCACCACCACCCTACCACCACCACCACCAGCACCACCATACACCACCACCAGCACCACCAGCACCAGCACCAGCACCACCACCACCACCATCTAGAAAACATGGGTTGCCATTTCAGAGATGTGGTCATTTAATTGGCAGCAGTAACATCCTTATCAAGGAAAGGTCTATATTGTTTACTAAAAACAAGGGAAATCAACAGGACCTGTAGAAATTTATGAGATCACTATTATGACTTCTTAGATATTGTCGTAGGAGATTGAAATATAAAATTTCAGGTGTCAAAATGTGCCCAAATGTAATATTCATGGTTAGGTACCAATAATAGACAGCTAGTAGAGTCAGGGATCCCACTCTTCGAAGCCTTTACCACTTGATGCCAATGGGACTGGAGAGATGGCTCAGTGGTTAGAGTGTACCTTTGTGTACTCCTGAAGTGTACCAGTGCCCAGCAACCACAGTGGATTGGATGTTGCCCACATCACAACCTCCTGTAACTAACTACAACTCCAAGGAATCTGACTCCCTTCTGGACACTCAGGACACCTGTACTCATGTGCATATGCACACACACACACACACACACACACACACACACACACACACACACAATTAAAAATAAATACAGGCTGGGAGATGGTTTAGTTCAATTCTTAATACCCACATGGAAGCTTACAAATGTCTATAATTCCAGGTCCAGGGGATCCAGCATTCTCCTTTGTCATCCATGGGCACCGGCCACTTACACGGTGTGTAGATATACACGCAGGCAAAGCAATCATGCACATAAAATCATAAAATAATTTTAAAAAATAAAATAAATCTCAAAAATGTATTTGATGTCAATGATAACAGAGGCCTGTATCTAGATCGCTTGACCTCAGGCTTTTTCATGTTTTCACGGGTCCCCCTTTCTCTATGTAATCCCTACAGGAAAACTGCCCCATTGCAGAGATGCAGCCAATGAGCACTCTTTACAAGTAGGGTGGTTTCTGTGAGGGCAGTGTAGCCTGTGTACATGGTCTTTCTCATGGTGACTCCCACCTGGGTTTTAGCCAAATGCAAATGGGGACCATTCAGACACCAATCCCCTAAAGTGTTTCAAAGCTGTTAGAACCATAGGATGGGGGAAATTGGACCACTGGTGGTTAGCCATATTTGCTCTTCTCTAGAAACCCCATCACTGGTGGTTTGGTAAACTTAGCTGTTTATTTAGCAGCATGATAACATAGATAAAGATCTAGAAGTTTAAAGTCATCACTAGCAAGAAAACATGATGATGAACTGGTACGCGTGTCCGTGGGTGGGAGTTGATTTCCTTGAATATTCTCATATTTCTGAAATTAGTCATCTCACATCACCAGGAGAGCCAAAACTTTAAAAATAATGATAGGTTAATAATGAAATTGCTGTTCGTTGTCTTCTGGTTCTTAGGCTGTATTGAACATCGCTATCCCCTAAAGGGCTTTAAAAAATATTGACGATGCCCAGGCCCTGTGCCCAGAACTTCTAACGCATCTGGTATGAATGGAGCCTGGGCACAGAGCATCATATTAAGCCAGTATCTTGTCTCTTCTAGTCATGAATTAGTACATCAAGGTCAGCCAAGAGTTGCCTCAGCTTAAATGCTTTCATCTATATCCTCCAAGCTTAAGGCTTAATCTATGCAATTTTGAACTCCAGGCTGTCAGAAATGCCAAGGCTTGCCCTAAACCGTTTGATCAGTTTACCACATCTGCAGTGGGTCTGCCTCCTCTGGGCTGATGGGAACCACTCCCTAGAGACACCACTAGAAGTTATGGGTGGGCATCTTTGGTGGCTCCATGTGGTCTTCTGTTCTTCCAGGAGACATACAGACCTGGGGCTTGACCTTCTTGGCAATGGTGGCTTCCCTCACCAAAAAAAGGGAAAGGTGCTTTCTCTCTAGGCTAGTGGGTTTCTGATCCTTCTATAGACATCCACTCCTGCCTCTGTGGACTCTGTATTGAAGTCAGAAAGCTCCCAAAGCTCCCATTTACTAACGAGAACAGACAAGAAACATGGCAAGTGTCATAGGAAGTATAGAAGTTTCGAAGAACTTTCAGGCCTAGAACATTTATTCATTCGTTCAAAAACATCTGTAGAAAAAAAATGTTATTTCCCAGGCATTGCTTGCAGAATTAAGGGATGGGCAAGGCAGTCCCTGTCTTCAGAGAGTGCACATTCTCATGTGGGAGGCAGACAGTAAATTAGCACCCTGAGGGATGAACGGCAGAGGATAAAACAGCTGCCTTGCTTACATGGTCAGTGGAAACCTCTCTGGTTTTGAAGTGTCATTAAAAGAGTTTGTTCAGCAAGATCTTGGACATGTTTAGCTCTTAGACAAAATCATTCCAGGTAGAAGGAATGAGAGAGTTAAAAAATAAAGAGGCCATCCCATTTCATCTGTTGTTTTTACCCAGCCTACGTTTAACTTCTTGCCATTCCGCATTCCTTAGGGACCCACGGAAGTGTATATGTGGACAAGTCTGAGTATATGTTTGTGCACTCCATGAGTGCTGGAGCCCATGGAGGTCAGAAAAGGCATCATATCCCTTTGTACTGGAGTTATAAACAGCTGTGAGTCACCATTTTGGTATAGGAAATTGAAGCCAGGAACCTTAGAAGAGCAGCAAATGCTCTTAACCACTGAGTGATATCTCCAGCCCCAGTAATAATTCCTTATACATGATTAAAATCTGCAAAGTCAAGGCCTTTTCTTTTCTTGTTCTATTTTAATTTGGGACTAACAAGTAATAATTGTGTATATTTATGTGCAATTGTGATATGTACTTATACTGTATGATGCTTGATTCAGGTTCCTTGGCACATCCATCCTGTTAAGTAGTAATCCTTTCTTCATGGGCAATATTAAGATTTCAGTCTACTAGACATTTCAAGACATGCAATAGCTTATGTGCAAGAGAACACTCATACCCCTCTTCTCTAACTATAAGATGGGGCGAATTGACCACCCTCTCTCCATGCTCCCCACCAGGCCTCAGGTAACTGATTACTTTTCCACCAAGAGCTCCTGAGCCTTCACAAGATAACATACCTGTTTTTAGATTCCATGCATGTACATGTTCATTCATGTGATAGTTGTTCTCTGTGTAAATTACTCTATTTAACAGAATGTCCCCTAAGCACACCTATACTGTTACCAACAATCACATTTTAAGGTCACTCCTGAGTCTTACTTTCTCTTCCCAACCCATGCGACCTTGGGTACATCTCTTAACTGTCTAGGTGCTCCATAATCATGGGGACAAAAAGACTGTTTTGTGCAGTCTGTTTCTTTTCCTGTAAGAGTACAGGTGGCTGACTCACAGTCTGTGTCATGCTATTGAGTGGGTGATGGAAGAGACCAGCACTCCACAGTCTCTTAAGACAATGCGATCTCTTCGGGGTTTGAACCCCTGGGGATTTCAACTGACTTGCATTGTTTGACAAGAGCTGTGGAAGGAGAGTGACTCAAACGGGCGTGTGGGTGCAGGGTATCAGAAGCTGCCTTGCGGAGGAACTGGTGGGTGTTTATTAGAGCTGGTGGGGCTTCAGGACTGCTTCTGGAGCTTTTCGAAAGTTCTAGGTGAGGATCTGGGTGTGGCCATTACCTTATGGTTGTTGTTGTTTTCATTCTTTGGCTCTTCGAGGGGCCTGCCACCCAGCTCCCAAATAAGTACACAGAGTCTTATTCTTACTTAAGAATGCCTGGCCTTAGCTTGGCTTGTTTCTAGCCAGCTTTTCTTTAATTGTCCCATCTACCTTTTACCTCTGGGCTTTTACCTTTCTCTATTTCTGTATACCTTTCTTTACTTCTTACTCCATGGTTGGCTGTGTAGCTGGGTAGCTGGGTGGCTGTATGACTGGGTGGCTGGATGGCTGTGTGGCTGTGTGGCTGGTTGGCTGGGTGGCTGTGTGGCTGTGTGGCTGGGTGGGTCAGTGGCTGTGTAGCTGGGTAGCTGGGTGGCTGGGTGGCTGTGTGGCTGGGTGGCTGTGTGGGTAGGTGACTGTGTGGGTAGGTGGCTGTGTGGCTGGGTGGGCTGGCCCCTTGAGTCCTCCTCCTTCTTTCCCTCCTTGATCTTTCTTCTCTCTTTTCTCCTTCTATTTCTTCTCTCCACCTGCCAGCCTTTCCTAACACTTTCTCCTGCCTTGCTATTGGCTGTTCAGCTCTTTGTTTGTTTTTGTATTTTGAGACAGGGTTTCTCTGTATAACCCTGGCTGTCCTGGAACTCACTCTGTAGACCAGACTGGCTTTGAACTCAAAAAGATCCGCCTGTCTCTGCTTCTCAAGTGCTGGGATTAAAGGCATATGCTGCCACCACCTGGCTGTTCAGCTCTTTATTAGATCAATCAGGTGTTTTAGACAGGCAAAGTAACACAGCTTCACAGAGTTAAACAAATGCAGCATAAAAGAATGCAACACATCTTAGCATCATTAAATAAATGTCCCACAGCATAAGCAAATGTAACACATCTTTAACTAATATTCTACAACACCTTATGGTTCTGCAAACCACTGCAGCTCTTTGAGGATCATCAAAAGCCATGCATCTACATGGTAACTTAGCCCAGTCTGTATTGTATGTAGCTTAATGGTCAGAAATGAAAAACTCTCTAGAGTTATTCATGGTAATGTTCCAGTAGCCAAAATGTGTAACTGAGCCAAAGTGACATTCTCTATTCGGTGACTGTATTATCAAATGGTATTTTGTTACATATATCTAGACCAACTTTAGTTTATGAAAACTAGAGGGGTGTGTGTGTGTGTGTGTGTGTGTGTGTGTGTGTGTGTGTGTGTGTGTGTGTGAAGGGTATCCTGGATATAGCAGATTCAAAATGCTAACAACACAGGATTTTGCTATGGACTGTGAATAACGTGATTGAGAATTGATACCACTTTGAAAATAATTTAAAATTTATGAATAAACAAAATTTCAATACCAAGCTTTTCTTTTGCACCCACACAAAGTGACAAATAAAGGGAAAATAGTTTTATGCAAATGACAGATGCTCCATGGGACAGTTATCAGGCAGATTTCTCAGCCAGCTTTCACATTAGAGACAGACAAAGCACACTTTTGTAAACTATGACATTGGTAGGCTGAAGAGTCAACTACAAACTTCCTCATCTGTTTCAAGATCTTTTTCCACTGTTGGAAATTGAAACACTGACTGTAGTTGCTGCCTATAACCCGAGTGTCAGCTTTACCAACAAAACAAACACACTGTCTTCACTAAAAGTATTCTCTTAGAAAGGCAGTTGTGAAGGAAGGACTCAGAGCAAGTCCTTGCTGCTCTTCAATGCTTCTATTTAAGACAAGTGATGGTAAATCATAATGGTCTGCTCAGTATTTTTTAGGGAGCCTTGAATTGATGTGTCAGGAAGAAAATGACCCCTGAAGAATTTATTCTTACTTGATGTGTTTAAGTCAAAAGTTTGATATATGTACCACATACTGTTATTCTATTCTGAATAACCCTGCTTCCCAAGGGTTTATGACAGCTGAAGGCATGGCATCTGTTTGAGATTTTGGTTAAAATATACCTTTTGTGTTTTAAGAATCTTGTTATACATTCATTTTTTTCTTTTTATTTATTCTTCTCTTATGTGATACATCCTGACCACAGCCTCCCCTCCCTCCACTCCTCCTAGCCTCCCATCACCTCCCCTCTCCCCCAGACCCACTGCTCCTCCATTTTCCTTCAGAAAAGAGCAGGCCTCCCAGGGATATCAACCCAAAACTGAGTAACAAGTTAAAATAAGACTAGGCACAAACCTTCATGTCTAGGTTAGATGAGGCAACCCAGTAGGAGGAAAATGGTCCCAAGAGTAGGCAAAAGAGTTAGAGACAGCCTAAGGTTGGAGGAAGTTTGCTGAGGTTCATTGTGAGCCTGATTCACAGGATTCACAGTATTCCACTCATGTGTTTTCCCATGGTCTTGGTGAGGGATGAACCATGAAAAATTGTAGCATAGAGGTGATAGAGACAGAAATAATGGTATTTTGCTTTGAGGTTAGTGCTTTCCAGATTATTTAAAATTCAACTTTTTCCTAGGAAATTTCACCCAGCAAAACAAATCTCAAACTCTCAAGGGAGAAGACTTGGTCTGGGATTTTGTTCATGACACAAAATAAGATCTCTTGGTGTATTATTATAGCCACATCAATAGTCCATCTAATAGAATCGATTTCTTCTTCTATGACTTCACTATATGCCTTTCTATACTGACTAAGAACATCATCTCAGGCCGTCTTTTTCTAGAACAGAATACATAAGCAGTGAGCAAAGTTAAGAATAGCAACAATATATCGATCATTTACAATTTGTCAGTCACTCTACAAAGCACTTCTTCATTCATTCACTCATTCATCAAATATGTATTGAGGTTTTTCCAGGGTCAAGTCCTCAGATTGGCTCTGGATAGAGAGATGAGCAGACCTGTTGGGCACCAGTAGTCCTTCCCTTTGTGCCGCTCAGTGTTCTTCCCCCCCCTTCCCCAAAAGGGGAGTGCCATTTTGACCACAGAAGAGGCTTCCTTTACTGACAAAGGTTACGTGAGAAAGTTCTAGAATTAGACATCCCGGTCAGCCTTCTCTAGTTGGCTATGGGTGGCATGATCATAGTCAAAGAACCTTACTGCCCTTATAACTCAGTTTCCTCAACCAACAATGGATCAGAACAAGTATGCCTGCATCAGAGGTTTGTGGAAAAGATTAAGACATCAGAGATGTGAAGATGCCATGTGACAGCTGGCAGAGGGAACAGGTAGAGACAGTGGTTGAGACCTTGTGTGGACATTCCAAC
>CABHPH010151305.1:0-14525 GCA_902168325.1 Peromyscus nudipes | reverse complement strand
ATATGGATTGTATGTGTGCATTAGATTACATCCCTTATGTTTCTCAGCATGATGGATTTTCTTTGCAGTTCAATTTTGCTGATTTCTTTTGAAATTTAAAGAAGTTAATGTTTTTAATTTAAAAAAAGAGTGGTTAAATTAGGTGAGATTTCACTGTATACTGAGTACTGTGTTGAATTTCCTACACAGATTATCCCTTAATTCACTTAACCTAGGAAAACAATAAAGGGTAAGTAATTTGGCCAAAGTATCAAGTCCTCCCCACTTTGCCCCTCCCCACTCCCACCTTGTCCAGTTCCCGGGCAACTGCCCCCCCTTGTTTTTTTTTAAAGCTGATACAAGATGTCTTTTGGGTGTTTGGTCACTGGTTCTCAGCATTGGGTTATGATATACCTAGACATGTTTTCTTCCAATTGGGTCTGAGGTGGTGTGCTGACCTTGAATTCTGTATACTTTTGCTTGGAGTTGAAGATTAGGCGATACTCAAATGTTTGTTTTGTCCAGTTTCTTCTCTTTTCCTTTTGGATTCTTGCAACTCCTTAGGTTTTCTGAACAGATCCCAAGTTGCCTGAAGAAGTGGTCTTCATTCCGTCTTTCCTGGATCCTTTCCTAAGCTGCCTGTAGTCTCCTGGTCTTTCCTTTGCATCTGTTTGTTTGCCAGTGAGCTCATTCAGTTTATTTGTTTCAAGTAGGTATTTTCAACTCCTACTTGTTTTCGTTTTGTTTTTCAAGACAGGGTTTCTTTGAGTACTCTTGGCTGTCCTGGATCTTGCTGTAGACCAGGCTGGCCTTGAACTCACGGAGATCCTCCTGCTTCTGTCTGTCCAGAGCTGGGATTAAAGGTCTGCACCACGGCCTCCGGCTTTCAGCTCTAACATTTTTATTTAGTTTTTCTTTACAGTCTTATCTCTCGTTTATGTTTCCTATCTGTTCATTCATTTCATTTGAGTTTTTCTTTTACCTCATGGAATACAGTTTCAGAGCTGACTCTAGTCTCTGCTAACTCAAATCATTCTATTTTGGCATCAGTATCTCGTTTGTTTTTACTTCCTTTGATGATAAATCACTGTCCTTCTTTATGGTGTTTGCTTGAGGCAGGATCTCACTGTAGCTCTGGATGACAAGGAACTGGCTGACCATTCTTTGTGAAGCAGTAGTTTGGGGCTGTACCCAAGACATTGGAATTTTGTGATATGTGGAACTTGGATCCTGTTGAAGTCCTGACAGATATTTTTAGCTTTGTTTAGTAGACATTCAGCCCAGTTACTTTTGATAATAAGTTCTCATCTTTTTAAAAAGATATTTATTTTTATTTGTGCATTTGAGTATTTTGCCTTTGTATATGTATGTGCACCACATGCATGCAGTACTTGCAAGGCCAGAAAAGAGTGCTGAATACTTTGAACCCAGAGTTACAGATGGTTGTGAGCCACTATCTGAGTGCCAGGCAACCAACCTATGTCCCCTGTGAGAGGAGCAAGCCCCTAACCACTGAGCTAACCCCCAGCCCCTCTGCTCTTCCTTAGCTGCCTTTCCTGTCCAGGCAGGAATTCAGTTCCCAGTGCTCAGCATTTGTTGTGCTTTATTGGTCTTCCTTTGTGTGTATGTAGTTTAGTGAGTAAGCTGAGAGGTGAACGTTCAGTTTCCCCACACTCTGCAGCTTCGCTGGTGCTCTGCCCAGAATGCAGTGGGTTTCAGTTGGAGTGTTAGCTGCCCATGAGCTTCAGCTGACAGCCGAGCTTCTGGCCGGTAACCCTGGACTCCTGACCTGCTGTGCTGTGCTGCCCTGTGGCTGATTTTAGTAGCTTTACCTGAAAAACAGAGTTCTAATGCTGAATGTGGGTCTGATCCGATGTGTTTGTATGTAGAAATCAAGGTTTCTGAGATTTAGATTTATTAATTTTGTATACACATGTTTAAATATAATTAAATGCACTTTGTAGTTCTTTTTGAATCTGGATTATTTATATTAATGACCAGACTAATGTGTGGGTGATGCTTTTAAGATTTCATAATGTCTAACATACACGTTCCCTTTTCAGATGGTCTTCTGATTGTCGGTGTTCACTCAGCTAAGTTTCCAAATGAAAAGGTCCTGGACAATATCAAGAGTGCTATCCTTCGATACGACATCACCCACCCTGTGGTTAACGACGCAGACGCCAGCCTCTGGCAGGAGCTTGAAGTCTCCTGCTGGCCAACACTGGTCATACTGGGACCTCGTGGAAACATGCTGTTTTCTTTGATTGGAGAGGGACACAAAGATAAACTATTTTCATATACTTCTATCACTTTAAAGTATTACAAAGACAGGGGACAGATCAGAGATGGAAAAATTGGACTAAAACTCTTCAAAGAGTCTCTGCCACCTTCACCATTGCTGTTCCCTGGCAAAGTAGCAGCAGACCGCGCTACCGGTAGACTGGTGGTAGCAGACACTGGGCACCATAGAATCTTGGTCATTCAGAAAAATGGACAGATTCAGTACAGCATTGGAGGTAAGGTTTGCTTCTAACATGGTATGTAATATATTTTTCAGTTTAAAAATAGTTCAAGTAAATATACAAAAGCAGCTTGAATTGGCTTGTGACTTTATCACTGAGTTATTTTGTTATTTAGTCTATGGTATCTGAGTTAACCTCCTTTCCTTTTCAGAACAAACAAAGCCCAGAAGCTACATGTCAAAAGGAGGAAATCATTAAGTTATATAGTTTCTAGGTATATTTGTGTTTTCCATCCTGTTTTTTTTTAAATAAAAATGTCACATTTATTTGTTCGTGGAAATATGCCAAAATTTTAGGTCAGTGACATTTTAAATGGAAGTTTCATGTTTTCTTCTCTAACAAAATATGTCCATATAGTTTTCAAGACAAGAACTCAGGACAGTGACCAAGAAACTTGGTATTTAGATTATAAAATAACCAGGCTAGGATTTGTACATAATTTTACTTTTCTCTTGTTTCGTCCTTAAGAATGTCTGGATCCCTGCCCTTTCCAGGAGAGCACAGGCCATCTCGTTCCATACCTCCCTGCTGAGAACGGGCCTCTGCTTGCTGTCTGCGAGATTAGTGAACTCTCCTAAGTACATTCAAACTAACCCGCTTATCTGGGCTGGACTGCCACAAGAAATTAGTCAGAGGGAAAGGAGTCGCGTCCTCACAGCCAATCCCATCCCTAGCATAGGAAGCATTTTACATGTGGAAGTAGATCAGCTGTGTTCCTCTGCCGTGGCTTGCTGAAGAGTGCTGAGATAGTCTCATCTCTGTGTCATTGCTTGTTGTTTTATTAGAGTATGTGTTGTTTTGTGGGGCTGTTTTTGTTTGTGCTACTTGGTATCTTCACTTGTAACAGGCAGTTAGGAGAATTGTTACTTGAAAAATGTCTTGAATTTTACTGGTCTTTGTGGGTCTTGGGGTGTGTGGTGTATGTACATGCTCATGTGAGTCTGTTTGCTGACACATGTGCACAGAGGCCGGAGGTTGGTGCTGTGTGTCTTCCTCGATTGCTCCCCACCTTACCTTTTGAAGCAGGGTCTCCCAGTGAACCTGCAGCGCATAGGCTTGAGCAGGCTTGCTGACCTGAACTCCAGAGGTGTGCTTGCTTTGGCTTCTAGCCCCACCGCTCTGTGCTGCTGCTGCTGTTGTTGTTGTTTTAAGACAGGACCTAACTGTGAAGTCCTAGGTGGCCTGGAACTCTTTTTGTAGACCAGATTGGCCTCAGCTTACATGGATCCGCCATCTGGGATTAAGGGCGTGCACTGCCATGGGCAGCTTTTTATGTGCGTTGGCAATCCGAGCTCAGATCCTCAGGGTTCTCCAACAGGCACATCACCAACTGAGCCGTCTTCCCACCCAGACTTTAATATAACATGCAGATGGTGGAGGTCAGTGCTCTTCTTTCTTAACACAGGGTCTCACTATGCAGCTCTGGTTGGCCTGGAACTCTGTGTAGCTCAGTCTGCTCTGGAACTCACAGAGATCCACCGGCCTCTGCCTCTTAAGCCAGGAATAAAGTTATATGTCACCACACCCAGCCCAACAGTGTTCTTTGTTAACAGAAAACATCAGCAAATGGTATTCTCAAGTATGCCTCAAAGACTGCTGCCATGTCTTGACATACTCTTTAACTAGGTGGTTTTAGACAGGGTCTCTGTCTCTAGACTGTGTCCCAGACTCACCTTGAATTCACAGCAGTCCTCCTGCCTCCAGTGTG
The DNA here is from genome assembly GCA_902168325.1 of Peromyscus nudipes. Taxonomy (NCBI): domain Eukaryota; kingdom Metazoa; phylum Chordata; class Mammalia; order Rodentia; family Cricetidae; genus Peromyscus; species Peromyscus nudipes. Next base: position 10,313 of record CABHPH010151305.1, on the reverse strand, counting down.
CTAAGATTTACAAGCATAAGCTGCCACACCCACCTAATATTATTTCTTACATTTATATATTTATTGTGTGTTTCGGAGTAGAAGGGTGCTTGTGTCCCGCCATAGAGGTCACGGGACAGCTCATTGGTGTCGGTTCTCTCTTTCCACAGTATGGGTCAGAGGGTCTGACTCAGGTTGTCTGGCTTGAGAGAAAGCTCTTTGAGTTGTGAAGCCAACTGGCCAGCCCCAGCTAAGTTTTGTGGGTTTTTTTTGTTTTTGTTTTTTGAGACAAGGTTTCTCCATGTAGTTTTGGTGGCTGCCCTGGATTTTGCTCTGAAGACCAGGCTGGCCTTGAACTCACAGAGATCCACCTGGCTCTGCCTCCTAAGTGCTGGGATTAAAGGTGAGCACTACCGCCACCCGGCTCCCAGCTAAGTTTTTAAAAGGAACTCTTTGGTCACATGTCATCAAGAACTACTGATTTCATGTGACTAACACATTCTGTCAGTGGTGGTATTGTCAGGTTTCTCGGGCACTTTGCTCTGACAGTGTCTCATGGGTCTTCAGAGGGTTGCAGTGCTTGGTATTTCAGATCTGAAGTGACCAGAGACCTCTCCCCATGCCATGTTTTCTTCTGTAAAACTCTTCAAGTCAACAACAATACTTGTATTAATAGTAATGGTGGCAAGCCACATGCCTGGCTTCATTCTGAGCACACTGCCTACATTTCCTTATTTTCTCTCCTGAGTGCTATGAATCTGGGTGTTATTATATTAGTTCTGTTTTACAGAAGTAAAACTAAGACAGGAAGCTCGTACCCAGACCACCAGCTCGAGAAAGTGAGCTCTGGGAGTTAATGGGACTTGTTGCGTTCCCTAGCCACCAAGTATACCAGCTCTCTGCCAGCTGTGTGTGGCAGTGGAAGTCTGCAAAGCAGAGTGTGACCCTGACCTAGAGCCTTGGGGAAGTTGTGTGTTATCCTGTCACACTGCCCCTCCTTGGAGCTGTGGTGTTCCAAAACTTGAGAATGTTACATGACTTTAGGACCGGGAAGCAGGGCTAGGAAGGAGTGTCACCCTGGGCTTCTTGACTCCTCGGGAAGACAGGGAGGCTCTCACGGTGGAGTGCTGTTTACAGCAGTTTTGAGCATGGAAACGTTTCTAGGGAAGGAGTGTAGATACAGTTTCATTTATTATCAAAGGAGGCTATGTCCAAATTGTTTTTTTAAAAAAGTCATCCCTTTGGGGGCTAGAGAGATGGCCCAATGGTTAATAGCACTTGTTCTTGCTGGAGGCCTGGGTTCCATTCCCAGCACCCACATGACAATTCACAACCATCTGTAACTGCAGTTCCAGGAGATCTGAACTCTTCTGACCGCCATGTGGGTACCAGGCACACACATGGTGCTTATACATACATGCAGGCAAACACACACACACACACACACACACACACACACACACACTAAATATTTTTTTAATCCTCCTTTAGCTGCTGAAAGGTTACAGTTATTTTTAACTTTCTAGTCTAGGTAGCAGGTATTTAAAATGCTTTTAAAACTGTTTTCTGTATGCTACCCAGCATAGACATAGAGAAATAGAGGAAAATAGCAAACATCTTCATTTTCAAATTTTAATTTAGTGTATGATGTTTTGCCTGCATATATGTCTGTGCACTGTGTGTGTGCGGTGTCCTCTAAGGCCAAAGGAGGGCATCATACACCCAGGACTAGTGTTACAGACAGTTGTGAGCTGCCATGTGGATGCTGGGGTTGAATCCAGTCCTCTAGAAGAGCAGCTAGCACTCTTAACCGCTGAGCCATCTCTTCAGCCCACATTTTCATTTTTAGATAGAAATACTGAAATGCTGTGTTATTTATTTTTAAAAATTTCAGCATTAAAGGCAGGTTTTTAAATTATGTATTTGGAGGATATTACTTAGAAGTAATGTGAAAAAAAATCTCATAATATCTTGTCTTTTAGGACCTAATCCTGGAAGAAAAGACGGAATGTTTTCGGAGTCATCTTTTAATTCTCCACAGGGTGTAGCTATCGTGAATAATGCTATCTATGTGGCCGACACTGAAAACCACCTTATAAGAAAGGTAATTTTCCATTTTAAGTTACAATTTTAATAGTCCTAGTTAAGAAACCCTGATGTTTATCAGGAGTCCAGGGTCATCCTTGGCTATGTTACAAGTTGGAGGCCAGGCTGGGCTACATGAGACCCTGTATTAAGAAAGAAGGAAGATGGGAGGAGGGAAAGGAAAAAGTATATTATGGTTTCAAAAAATTCTCTATCAATATACTCTTATTCAAATTTGTACTTCAAAGACTATTTCTAGAGAATTTTTGCAGGTTTTATTTATTCCGTATTAGTCACAGGAATAATATGACTGTCAATTTCCATTATAGATAAACCCAGTTATTTTAAACATTTCCTACCAATAGTGGTTTTGGCTATCTATAGTCTGTTGTAAATTTGGAAAATAACTAATCAAAGTGCCTGTGATCTATCTTGTTAGGTAAACACAGTGCTTGGATCATTCACTTTCACTCAACACTGACATTTATCTTCATTCAGTTGGCAGAGCTGGCACCTAATACACATAGAATAGCACATACACATCTAGACTGTAATGATGGCCACTGTAGTGGATAGCTTGATGTAAGCAATGAATTTTCTTTGTAGGACTTGGCCTGTTAAAATGTTCAGTAGATATTTGTTAAGTTTATTAACAAATTATATATATGTGTGTGTGTGTGTGTATGTATGTGTATATATATATATTTAATGAAGCATTTTTATGTATTTTTATAAATATATATTCTGATTTAAAGAACTATAGTGGATATGGGTTTTTTTAGCCTTGAAAACTTCCTAGACATTTGAATATGCTAATATATCATTGAGGATAGTTAGGGGGAATATTTGTTTGATCATGAAGTACTTTTTTTAGGCAGCGCTTCATTAATATCATTGCGTATAGGTTACAGAAAATGATGTGGTTTTAACTACCGAGCTCTTAAAGGTGTATTCTTGTGAATAATTTCCTTGGGGAGTTACTTCTATAGTTCTGTCCTAGATGTCTGATTGTTCTCGGAGGTAATGAGACAACTAGTCGGCAGCGTCAGACATGCTTCCCTTTATCACTCGTGCCCCGTTCTCCTGCTTCACTGCTGTGATCTTCCAGTGTTGGACAAGGTGCTTCCTTCAAATGCCTGTTTATTGAAGTAGTGTAATCACAGAAATACTGGATTTCCTAACGTCAGTGGCCATTCTGGGTGACCTGACTCAGTGTCTGTGAAGACAGGAAACGGGATTGTCTCTTCCTTTCTTTTTTCACAGAAGTAGTTACTGTATTTTACTTGAAGACCTCGTCTGCAGATGTCTGAGCTCATTATCCTCTTACATTCCCACACACAAACATCGTTGTCTCACCCTTCTTTTGTCTAGAATAATTCTTATTAACTTATAGGGTTGTTTTGGTTTTTGAGACAAAGCTTCTCTATGTAGCCTTGGCTGTCCTGGAACTCACAGAGATCCGCCCGCCTCTGCCTCCCGAGTGCTGGGATTAAAGCTGTGTGACACCACTCCTGGCCAATTTATAGCTTATGTCCCCTTTCTGCCCTTCCCTTGCCATTCCCGGACATGAGCAAACCATAGATAACCGTTTTGAGATGCTTATCTGCATGTGACCCTGAAAAACATCAGTGTCCTATGCACATGATTATCTTGATGACTATTGTGACACTGTCAGAAAAGTCACCCATGTAAGTATAGAACTCACAAGTTTTTAATCAGTTTAACAGGTTTTGCAATCATAACTTTAAATTGCTTTTAGAATATTTCAGCTCCCAATTAAGAATTGTCACACAAAGATAATCACCATTCCCAGCTCGAGGCAATCAACTTTCTGTCTATTGATAGGCCCTTACTGAACCTTTCACACAAATAGAATCCGGCAATAGATGGTTTCTTCTAAAGTCTTGCTTGATGTTTTAAGGTTCATTCATGAGGTATATGTTGGTAATTCATTCCCTTCTATTACTAGGAAATGAGAGGTACTAATTGTGTACATTTAAGTTACAAGTCCGCTATAATTACTCCTCTAAAACATTGTGTTTCAGATAGTCTGTATGTTCTATTAGAATTCTTCACATATTGAAAACAAAAGTAACATGCATTGAATAAAAGCTTACTGAATTTCTTATAGATTGACCTAGAAGCCGAGACGGTGAGCACCATAGCTGGCGTTGGCGTTCAAGGGACAGATACAGAGGGGGGACAGAGAGGGGAGAAGCAGCCCATCAGCTCCCCTTGGGACGTCGTGGTTGGAACCTCAGGTACGAGAGCTCAGCAGCCGATGCCAGCAAATTCTGCTACTAAAAATAAGATCTGGTCTTTACAAAATTCTTTTCTGCTAGGCAGTGGTGACACACACCTTTAACCCCAGCACTTGGGAGGCAGAGGCAGGTGGATCTCATGAGTTCAAGGCCAGCCTGGTCTACAGAGTGAGTTCTAGGACAGCCAGGGATACACAGAGAAACCCTGTCTTGGAAAAAAAAAATCTAATTTTTTTAATTAAAAATATTCTTGAAATGTTTAGATTAATTGTGTAGCTTGTTTTATATATTTGTACTTATGGCTTGGAGCTTGCTAATTATGTAAAGCCGAGGCAGCCATAAGATACACAAATAGAATACCTGTTTTATATAACATTACATTATACTTTACAAAAAAAGATAAGAATGGATGGTTAGCTGGCTTACTCTGGGATCAGGCTCAGTGCGCACTAAGTTCTAATTTAAAGAATTTTATTTAATCTGCATCTTCCAACTGATGTAGTTCTAAATATTCTTAAATTGATAGGATTCTAGTTTCAGAAACTACAAGGATTCTCCAAATAAGGGATTATCACTTAATAATATCTATGCTTACTCTAGTTGAAAAAGAAACTGAGATATCAAAGAGGAAACTGACTTATCATTTTCTTTTGGTTTTTCGAGACAGGGTTTCTCTGTGTAGCTTTGCGCCTTTTGTGGATCTCACTCTGTAGCCCAGGTTGGCCTTGAACTCACAGAGATCCACCTGCCTCTGCCTCCGAGTGCTGGGATTAAAGGCCGGCGCCACCACTGCCCGGCCTGACTTATCATTTTCATTAAAAAAAAAAAATCCTGAATACTGAAATAGGATAGCATCTTTTGAGTGATTAAAAATATTGCCCTAATGAGTTAGACAGATGCTGATCATAAATGAGACATATTGTCTTTGTGGTCTATATTAGCCATATCAGTATGCTAGAAGAAGCACCAGTATTCTTGTCATTGGCCCTCAGCAGTGATAAGATGGCTGTTATCTACATGTCTAATATCAGACATAGAGAAAGTGGAATACATCGGAATAGAATTTGAAACCAAATGGTTCATGTGATCTTACTGGCCTATTTGATTGGCTTTGTGCTGAGAATTCTTGCTTTGCTATGCTAGTGCCATCTCTCAAGAAAGGTAAAACTCTATGCTTTATATATAAGATTTAGTGACTTAGTTACTGGTGTTTGTATTTGCCACTTTTTATGTCTTCTGTATCAATTAGTAATTATCACAATGATGCTATGTTAGGTAGACTCATCACACCTAATCCTTTATTTGAGTCAGCTTAGCCTGAGCTGACTTGAACTTGTCTCAGGCTGTGCCTTGAGTCTATATCTGGTTTGTGTGGTCTATGTAGCATGTTTGGTTTTTTTTGTTTTTTGTTTTTTTTTGACAAAAGGGAAAAAACCCAAGAGGATAAGCTACATCATACGTATTGTAAGACTGTGCTCATATTCTATCTACTTGCCTACTGTTAGTAGAACAAAGCATGGGAATTGAGACTTGGCATACATTAAGAGTGCTTGCTGCTCTTCTGGTGGACCTGTGTTTGGTTTTTAGCACTCATGTTGAGTGGTTCACAACCACCTATAACTCTAGCTCCAGGGCATCTAAAAGTAAAACAAACACAAGGCACACAAGCGAATTCTATGTCAGAAAACAGGGATGTATACTTTGCCACCACGAGGCTGTCTTTGGAAAGGATGTAGATACAGAAATGTTCAACTTATATCATGTCTATCAGAATTTGCATTGCTTAAAATTACAGTGTACTTAAAATTACAGTGTACTTTACTAAGTTAGATTTACATAATGGCCAAGCAATATTTTAAGTTTTATCCTAAAAGCTTTTCAGTTATACTTTGTAGTGTCATTAAGTTTTATCCTAAAAGCTTTTCAGTTATACTTTGTAGTGTCGTGTTGCTGGTTGTTTATCTTGGTATTAAGAATACGCCCATTTTTGCGCTGTAAGAAAAATTGTAACTATTGACAATATTCTTTTAGGTTCTAAGTCAAGTGATAATGCCATTTGAGACATGCATTTTTATTAACCCTAGTTTTCAAGTCCTGCTTTAGTTCAGCTCATAGTTCTACATATAACTTAGTTCTGAAAATGTCTTGTGGCGGTTTGAATGAGAATGGCTCCATAGGCTCACAATTGAGTGCCTGATCCCTTGTTGGTAGAACTGTTTGGGAAGGATGAGGAGGTGTGGCCTTGGAGGAGGTTTTAAAAGCCCACGCCCTTCCCAGTTAGCACTTTCTTTGCTTCCTGCTTATGGATCAGATATAAGCTCTTAGCTACTACTGATCCAGCACCATGACTGCCTGCCTACTGCTGTGTACCTTACTATGATGGTCATGAACTTTAACCTTCCGAAACTGTACCCAAGCACCCAATAAACTGTCTTTATATTACCTTGGTCATAGTGTCTCTTCACAGCAATAGAAAAGTAACAAAGACGTATCTTCACTCCAGAAATTGGGCAAGAGAAGTAGTCTAAAAGCACTTAAGCATTTGCTAGCTCAGAAAGTGTGGTTTGAAAGCTGTCTTGAAGGACCTCCCTCAGTGGCCATGCTAGTTCATGAGTTATCTGTGGACCAACTAATCGAGGTGTCTATATCAAGTCACTGCTGGGTAGGCTTTATAAAATGTCTATAAATTACTGGGTGACCCCGATTCTCATAAGACTTTCAGAGTGACATGTTACTCCCAAAACATTTAATAACTAAAGTTTTGAATTACTTTGAAGTCCTAACCTATATTAATGTGCTGTGGGATGTTCTGTATGGCAAATGTGTTGCTAATAAAACACTGATTGGCCAGTGGCTAGGCAGGAAGTATAGGCGGGACTAACAGAGAGAATAAAAAGAGCAGGAAGGTGGAAGGAGATGCTGCCAGACACTGCCAGCCACCGCCAGGACAAGCAGCATGTAAAGGTGCCGGTAAGCCACAAGCCATGTGGCAAGGTATAGATTTATAGAAATGGATTAATTTAAGATATAAGGACAGTTAGCAAGAAGCCTGCCACAGCCATACAGTTTGTAAGCAATAGAAATCTCTGTGTTTATTTGGTTGGGTCTGAGCGGCTGTGGGACTGGCAGGTGAAAGAGATTTATCCTGACCTTGGGCCAGGCAGGAAAACTCAAGCTACATTAATGTATAATTCTTTGATAACTGGATCATAGGATTAGATGAATTGTTCTTACTAAATTACATATTTGCTTGATGTCACTTAAAATATATCCACAATAAACATAAGATTCATTTATATTTATATGTACATATTTATTTCATATTATTTATTAGCTCAAAATACAGCCCCATGAGGGACTTTTTAATGTTCTAGTTTTTTACTTACAAATGACATCTGATTGTGTACTGGAGAATTTTTGTCTTGATCTTTGTGATGTGGATAGCTATACTGTTTTCCAAAGATCAGGCTGCTGATGTTGTTTTCAGATTGAAATGAAGGTTTTGACTGCCATTCCTGTTTGTGTTGCCGGATTGATCGCTAGGGAACTTAGAGACAAATTTGCCCTCTGCAAAGGTGACGGCGGCGTCTCACGTTGAGACACACCCTTCTTTTGTATCCTCATTGGTCTTTTTCTTACCTGTCTTACGTTTCATCTCATTAAGATTGTTTCTTTGTAAACTCCAAGAATCATTTGCGAAACACAAGTAGATGAGAGTTAGTAGACTTCCTCTTGGCTGAATTGAGCGTAATTGTTGGGCTGGATCAGTGGTTCCTTTGTATACAAGACCCTTCATACAGCCCCTCATGCTGTGGGAATAACAACCATAAGATTAATTTGTTGCTACTTCATAACTGTAATTTGGCTACTGTTATGAATCTTAATGTAAATATCCGATATGCAGGATATCTGATATGCGACCCCAAAGGGGTCATGACCCAAATTGCTGATCTAGATAGACCTAAATAGACCAAAAAAAAAAATTATAAGTATTTTTATTTTAAGAAATATAAACGTGCATTTCAAAGTCAGTTTCTCCTTTTTGTTGTTAGTGGTGGTTTTTAAGACACAATTTCACCAGGTACTTATATGTAGCCCAGGCTACCTCAGCCTGTAGTGCTGTGTTTGTAGCTGTATACCACCATACCCAGCTAGCCAGTCTCCTGATGTAAGAATAGAACTTTTTATTTAAGCAGCTCCTACTGGCCTTTCTTTCATCACCTCAGATAAATTGTTTTTATTTTTCAAAGCATGGTGAGAATTTTTGAATACATGTAAATAAATAAATATGAGGGCTGAAAAATTATATTTTCCATATATCAACCATTGACTTAGCTACTTGCCTTTTTTATGCCTGCTTTTAAAGGACTCTACTCAAACTATGAACAACCTTTGCGTCCCGTTTCAGTAGTGTGTGCATCTCTAAACTACAAGACCCTGTAACTGCCCGAGCAGATGTTACAGTAAAAACTTGAAAGCATCAGCAGCTCCAGAAAATGGTTCTTCTTAAGCTCTTTTCTAATGTTTCAAAAAACTTATAAAACTTTCTTATATTTTATCATAATTCATGGAAGTGGGAAGACAGAATTATCAGAAAGAAAACATGAAAAATGGGTTGCTTTGTAATGTCTTTCAATAGTAGGTTCTATCTAGTGCATATCAGTGGAACATAGCGACTCAGCGTCATGGACAAGTATCAGGAGTCTGAGAAAGGAACCTCCATTGAGTTTTGTGTAGAAGTTAAGACACATGAAGCAATGGGAGATACACCCTCACAGATTGAAATTTAAAAAGAAGGGAATGAAAAAACAGTTCTACACTAACGACTTCTAGGAAGAAGAGGGGGCATGTGATCATAGAGTGGTGCTTGGAGTCTTCAAATGATGCTCTTTCTCAGGTTTGCACTCGAATGTGCGTATCGGATTTAGTTACTTAAACTTTCTATATTACATGTATTTCTCTGTATGGTGTATCTAATTCAAAGTTAAACAGTAAAGAAAAAATAGGTAAGAAAAAAGATTGAAAAGTAACAAAGACAGATGATAGCTGTTTACTATAGACTTGACGAAGAATCTCAGCTAGTAAACAACATACCTCAAGGAGACATTAAGGAAATAGATTTTAAATGCCTGACTTTTCTAAATATATATGTAATTTGTAAATATGTGTATTTTAAACTGTGCCTGCACATTTGACCTAATTATACAATTGCTACAATAAAGTAAAAATAATTAACAAAGTGAATTTTACAAAAGTAAATTTCATCTTACCACTTTAAATATGACCATAATTCTCTGTGATATTGACATTGATGATGGACTCATCTGTTAGCAGCTGTTTTACTGTGTGTCAGTTCTCTCTTGATCCCACTGATGTCAGACAGTAGCCGTGAGGTGTTTTGTCTGGGGGTCAGAACCTACCAATGCTGAGCGCTTGGGACGGTCCCTGGTTTAGAATCACTTACAGAGAGGACACGGTGCTTGAGTTCCATCCACCGTCCTTGACTCTGTCAGCGTTTTCCCTAGATACAAATTGTATGGTTGGAATTCAGCATGAGTCTGCTCAGCTAATGGTCTGTAGACAAGCTGTATTTTGGCGTTTACATGCTTAAATATTTCACATGACATCCATTAATGTTCTGTAAATACCAGTAAATATTTTTGTTTTAAATGTAATCCAGTAATGCAGGCGTGTTTAAAGGGATAAATTTTATGCATTGTGGCCAGTACACTTTTATTTTGAAAAACAACTATATCTAAAATTTGACAGAAGATCTTTTTTACACAATAATCTTATTGAAAATTTTTTTTGTATGTAATATACTCTGATCATGCTTTCCCCTCTCCCAATTCCTCCTAGGTCCTCCCCATTGTCTCAGCTCCACCCCCTTTCTTTTTTTCTCTCTCTTTTAAAAAACAGGTAAACAAACAAACCACAAGAAACCTACACTGCACGCACGCACGCACACATACACACAAAAAGTCTCCA
>CABHPH010151304.1:0-12518 GCA_902168325.1 Peromyscus nudipes | reverse complement strand
CTCTGTCCCTCAGTGCTCAGCGGTCTCTGATTCTATTTTTAAAACAGTTTTACTTCCACATTAAAATTAAGTGGAAAATACAGAGTCTGATAAGATCCTTGTCCACCCCATCATCATCCCCCCCTTCTGCCTTCCTACACCAAAGTGGTCCTTGCAAATATCTCTTTATTATTGTGCATGGTATATGTATGGTGTGGGGGTGGGCATGTGTGCTTCCGCACATGTGTGAAGGCCAGAGGACAGGTTGGTAGAGTCAGTTATCTCCTGCTTTGACTGGCCATCAGGCTTGCGTCATTACGCAGCACATGCACAACCCACTGAGCAGTCTTGCCCACCCAAAGTAATCCTTTTGTTAGAGCTGGTGAGCTGACATGTATTCACAGAGTCCACAGCCTGTAATCTTTTTGAAGGTTTATTTTCATTATTTTTAAGTGTGTGTGTGTGTGTGTGTGTGTGTGTACATACGTGTACTTGTGCACACGTGCACTCATGCACAGCTGCTCACAGAGGCCAGAACACCCCCTGAAGTTGGAGTTACAGGCTGTTGTAAGCTGTCTGATATAGGTACCAGGAACCAACCTCAGGTCCTCTGTAAGAGAATCAAGTGTTCTTAACCACTGAGCCCTTGGTTGTATATTCTGTGGGTTTAGATAAATACATAATGGCACATTCACCACATCATATGAAGCAGTTTAACTGTCCTAAAACCCTCTGTGTTTGCCTATTCATCCCACATTAATTTCTTTATGTAATGAACCCACTTCTGTGATGTGAAAGTTGAGGCACTTACATTTCTACCTTCATTCTTCCACACCCATTTTTTGTTAATTGTTTTATTATACATTGTTTGTGGTGGGATTGTGTTCCCCAAAATATTGTGCACCCTAATAAACTTATCTGGGGTCAGAGAACAGAACAGTCACTAGATACAGAGGCTAGAAAATGGTGGCACTCACACCTTTAATCCTAGCATTCCAGAGGTAGAAATCCTTCTGGATCTCTGTGAGTTCAAGGCCACATTGGAAACAGCCAGGCCTGGCGACACACGCCTTTAATCCCAGGGAGTGGTGGTAGAAAGCAGAAAGGTATATAAAGTGTGAGGACCAGAAACTAGAAGCATTTGGCTGGTTAAGCTTTTAGGTTTTGAGCAGCACAGTTCTGCTGAGACCCATTCCGATATGAGGACACAGAGGCTTCCAGTCTGAGGAAACAAGACAAGCTGAGAAGTTGGCCGGGTGAGGTTAGCTGTGGCTTGTTCTGTCTCTCTGATCTTCCAGTGTTCACTGCAATAATGGGCCTCAGGTTTGATTTTATTAATAAGAACTTTTAAGATTCCTGCTACAATTGTTGATGTTTTCATTTACTTCAGGAACCATAATTGCCAAAGTTGCAAAACTAGTTTGTTTACATCTTGATTTTGCATGGATGAAATTACCATGATTTATCTTTTGGCTTGTTGGGTTTTAATACCAGATAATATTTTTAAAGACGATGTTATCCATGTCTAAGCCTCTAAATTCATATTTCAGAGTATTTGCTGATCACACCTAAATGGCTGTTTAGCTGGGTATAACATTCTGGTTCCTAAGTTCTGCCTCTTAGCGCTCTGCAGATATTCCTGCAGAGGCTTCTAAAATTGTCTTGTTATGAAGTCTGATTCTCCCCCAGCCTGTCTCTCTCTACCTCCTACTTACACTTCTTTTTCTCTATCCCCTTAAGGTCAGTGAGTTCTTCAGAATGTATCTTGCTATTATTTTTTTTCCTAGAACATAGAATATGATCTAATCTGTGGGGTTAGGCCTTAATTTAATTTATTTATTATCTTGTTACATTAAAGAAATTTCAGAGGGCTACAGAGAAGACTCAGTGGGTAAAGCGCTGTGCAGGCATGAGGACTTGAGTTCGGATTCTCCAGTCCCAGCCTAAAAGCCAGATGTAACTGCATGCAACTGTATTTTAGTGCTGGGGAAGGGGATGGAGACAAGACTCTGAGGGCTCACTGTTCAGCCACTATAACCAAAACAGTGAGCTCCAGGTTCCGTGCGATTAACTGTCTCAAAATATAAAATGGAAGGTAATAGAGGAAGCCCTCGGGCTCCACGTGTGCGCACCACAATACACACGACACTGGAACTGTTTAAGAAGAAGGTTTTCTGTGACCTGTCTCAGTCCTTAGGTCCTGTTCTGCTCGGGTGCCCTCCAGTGAATGTGTGTTCGCGTCTCTGCTGCTCACACGGCTGCCTTTTTGTCTTACTGGTCTCCAGTTTACTTGTGTGAGTTCCTCACATTCACTAGCAATCTCTAGCTGTTCGTGTTATGTTTTGCCTGCTTAGCCATGAATTCATGTGCCTTTTTAAAAAGTGAGCTGTGTCTTTTCTTTCCCGTTCCCCTGAGCTCAGCGAGCTTACGTTCCGTCTCTTTATTGTTGAAGGATGTCTCACCGTGTCTCATGTGCTCACGTAAGCAGCACATACACTGTTTCTGCGGTTCTTTCCTCCCTCCCTCTCAGCGGCTTGTCCTAGGGGCCCCCCATCTTGGCAAACAATGTGAAGGTTTGCGGTTAGATTCCACAGGGAATGACAGACTGGTCTCCGGTCACATTGTCACTCGGAACTGAGTCCTCTCTCTTGCTGTTGGTCACTGTGCACTTGGTGGTGACAGTACTGGGCTGTTTGTCCCTTCCTGCTGTCTGAGTCTCCGCCTGCCTACCTGCTTGCCTCCGTAGTTCCTTGCAAGCAGAGTACAGTCCCTGTACTGCACACAGCCTGAGTGGAGGTGCAGTCTTGGCCTTCATTGTCTGGCAGTCAGTCCTCAGAATGCTCTAATGACTAAGTTTTGCTCACAACCCAGCTCCACCTGCCTCAGTGTCTGTACTGTGTCTCTGTCCCGGGGTTACATGTGGAAGGGTGGACACTGTGTAGTTACAGCTCACCTGGTAGCTTGTCTTTGGAGTGTCATTATGTACTTGTTCTAGACGACGTGTCCTCCCAGAGCCTCTGGAAGCCAAGAGACTAGTGGTGTCTGCGGGCTGGCCTGGCTCTAAGATTTCATCCCTGGACACCTTTGAGGGGCTGAGACCTTGAAGGAATATGCTTTGTCTAGCCTGCAAATCCTGCTTTCACGCTAGACTGGAAGCCTGCGGTCTTGCCTGGTGGGCCAAGACGCCAGAAGAACAGGTGGTCTGCTGTGGAAGTGACTAGTTAAGAGCCGGAAAGGGTAGTCAGCTCCCACTGCCTGCTGTCTACAGAGCGTGTCTGAGTTCTGTGATTGAAGTGACAAAACAAGACTTACCCAGGGTCACTGTATAACCCTAGTGCCATGAGGGAACACGCTGGTTCTGAGAACCCCACAGGTCTGAGATCACCTATGTCTCCAGGCCTTGTCTTCTCTCTGGCCAGCAGATGTGGGTTCAGCTTCATAGGTATGTAAAGAGATGGATGGACTCTGATTGGTTGAAAGGATCTTAATGAATGTGGGAACTTGAGTCAGTGGCCCCCATGAGCTTTGCATTAATGGTCCTGCCTTCTGCGAAGAAGTCATTTGAGGCTGATACAGGCCAGCTCTGGCCCATCTCCAGGGCTCTCCTAAGTGCTGTGAAAGGTTTCTTTCTAGCCTGTTGGCTTATCTGAGGGCTTCTCAGCCACTGGAGACCCATGTGTACTGTAGAGTCATGGTGATGTTTATGTACAGATTGGTACCAGAGCTACTGTCCCACTTAACCAGCCCTGGTCACCATGAAACCTGACTGCCATCCCTAGTGTGAGCCTGTCCCACACCCCTCACCTGTGAAACCTGTGCCCAGCCCCTGTTTCACAGTAGTGAACCTCTCAGGCAACCACCGATGCTTGTTCAGGGAACAGGCTGACCCTTTATTCCTGGAGACTGTTGATGGGAGAGCTCACACAGCCTCTTACTTGGTCCTTCCAGTAGCTCTTGAGTATTGCTTAGCAAACAGGGAAAAGCAGGCCAGAGAGGCTAGGAATTTGCTCCAGGTCACTGTTGCCTTGAGAAAGTTGAGAGGAGAATTCTAGCCTCAGGTCTGGACCTCGGCTTTTCTGTTAGCACGTCCACCAGACTTTGCAGAAACTGACTCTCCTGTCCTCTGTGTCTCTCTGTCTCTCAAGGGTCCTCAGTGAATTCTGTCATGGTTATTTAAGGAATCTTGCCTAGGAAGTCCCCACAAGCACGCAGTTCCCTGCCGCCGGGAAGGCGTGGACTCCAAGATGATCATAAAGGAATACCGGATTCCCCTGCCAATGACCGTGGAGGAATACCGCATCGCCCAGCTGTACATGATACAGGTGAGTCCAGAGAGACGGCTGGACCAGGTTAAGTTGGATGGACCCCAGCCTGCACTACTGGGTACTGCCCAGGGACACGGACTGCTGCTAGTGTCTGTGAAGTACTGCACCTTGGCACGCTGGGTTCTCGTGGGATCAGATTATCTTGCCGCCACTGTATTCCCCGCCCCCATAGTATATTACATAGGATATTCCTCTGCATTTACCACCCATCACCTTGCACAGCTGTTATCTCAGGTCTCAGCCCAGGCTGCTGTCACAACGTATCCTGTCCTTTGGCTTAATCATCAGGGACTCTTCCTTGATGCTTGGAAGCCGCTTCCCAAATCAAGGGTGGCAGGGGGGGTTTCTGGTGAGGATCATCTTCCTGAGTTTCACATGTCCTCACATGCAGTAGGCATGTGACACTAGTCTTCTTCTACTGATAAGTATGTTAATCCCACTCTTGTGACCTCATATAAATTAGTTCCCGGATGCACAGCCTCCATAGATTATCACACTGAGTTGGAGCTTCATTGTAGGGACCTGAGGAGACACGTTTGGTCCCAGCCCCTCATTTAAGACAAGGTCACGTGAGGCAGGCGAGGCTAACAAGCTGTGTAGGAGCACAGGGCCTGGCTCCTGGCTCCCAGAGTCTGACAGGAGAATGGGGTATATCACCGGTTTAGTCCTATCCAATCCAGGAACCACCCCTGGACTCTCTGCTCAGTGCCAGGTCAGCTAAGAGCACAGACCCCAAGCCCTACTGTTTATTCCACATGCTTCCAGCCCAGAAGTCAGACCTGCCCACTGCCCACTGCTGGGTACTGACTGAGTCCTTGCTCTGCAGAGCTTTCCATCCCGGCTTTACAGCTACCCTTCTCCCTCACCAACCCTGGAGATTTTCCTCCATGCCAAGGGCCCAGAGCCTCTGCCCTGATTGTAAGTCATCTCTTGGCTTGGCTCTGGCTTTTCTAGATAGATTGGACCTCTTGTTCCTGTTACCCACTGGGTCCTGTATCTGACTGGCTTCTCAGTGTACAGACCTCCGGTCATTGCATTACCCTGAATCCTTAGTATGGAAGGCTGAGGCCAGGCCATGGCCTCCTACCTGGGTTGTTTGTTTTTACTTTTCTTTTTTTTTGTTGTTTTTTTTTGTTTTTTTCGAGACAGGGTTTCTCTGTGTAGCTTTGCGCCTTTCCTGGAACTCACTTGGTAGCCCAGGCTGGCCTCGAACTCACAGAGATCCGCCTGTCTCTGCCTCCCGAGTGCTGGGATTAAAGGCGTGCGCCACCACCGCCCGGCTTGTTTTTACTTTTCAAGACAGGGTTTCTCTTTGTAGCAGCCCTAGAACTCGCCTTGTAGACCAGGCTGGCCTCAAATTCACAGAGATCTGCCTGCCTCTGCCTCCTGAGTGCTGGGATTAAAGGCGTGCGCCGCCATGCCTGGCTTTTCCCAGCTGGTTTCTGATGGCTTGTACCTTCGGCCCAGAGGCTCAGTACCTGTCTAAGAGGAGCTTGAAGCCACTAGAGTCTAGCCAGCTCGCACAGGAGTGCTTCAGCTGGGAAAAGAGCAGGAAGTGCCCCCCGGCCTCTCTGGGGGACTGTTTGCTCTGAGCTGCTTCAGAAGCGCTACTCAATTCCCTCTTGAACCACTTACCCCTTAATTATTTCTAGAGAGTGGGGAGAGGAAGAGCTTAAATCAGGCCCCAGCTCTGAGCACTCTGGAAATAACTCAGTCTGCTCAAGGACCAGACTCATCTGCCGATGCTGCCGTTTGTCCTGCGGCTTCTTGGTTCGCTTTCCAGCAGTGATCCACGGCCTTGGAAGGACAGCCCCCCTGGCTTCCTGGGTTGGACATTCAGGGTCCAGCAGCATGACCTCAGCCACTGGAGTGCTGCAGTCATGGAGTCATTGTTCCTCAGCCCCTCCAGACACCTCATTTCCCAGCATCAGCCCTGATGCTTCCAGTCAGTTTTACTGTGAAGTGACCCGCATCATCTGTGTGATACTCAGATCTGTATCCAGACTACACGGTCCATTGGGCCAGTTTGTGCAATGTCTTTTGGTGACCGTTGATCTGCTAGGTGGGACTGTAGTAAGTAGAAGCGTCTCCTACCTTGTAGGTCATGTGTGTCTACACCCTCACAAGTAAGTGCCCTTCTCTACTGCCGTGAGCTTCCGGTGTCCCTCCCTACGTCTCTTCCAGTGAGCAAGTGTGTGCGCAAAAGACAGAATGGTGAACAAGCCAGATGTTGCCAGGGGAGGTGTTTCTGGGCCAAGTGCTAGCTCTCATGTCCAGAGGGAGGCTGAGGAGCATGGTTAGCATATACGAGTGTATATGTTAACATGTGTATATATATGTGTGTGTGTGCGCGCGCGCGCGCGCGTCTACATAACCTGCATAGTCTCACTCCAGTCCCCATCAGCTTGAGAGGCCCATAGAGGTACGATATATCTCTCTGTAAGCTTTCATGGCCAGTGTAGCCCTTTAAAACCGGGTTCCCTGTGAGAGGACCCCACACTCTGCCCAAATAACTAAGGTTGTCTTCCAGCCTTTCCTCATGCCCCACCGTGGCAGGAAGGCAGGGAGAGTTGATCTCTGAGTGGCAAAGGCAGTGCCACCCATTTTAAGCAGAAATACCATAGTTCCGTCTTGACAGCAGGCACCCCAGAGCCAGTATGTGCAGCTTGTCTAGAGGTTGAGATGTGATGTTTCTAGACAATAGCACAGCCAAGAATCTTGCTCTGTAGGAGGAAATGTAGACTGTCCCAGATGAACCCGGCTCTGGGGAGCAAGTGAGTCTCCCTGGGTCTCACTGACTGTTTGTTTTTGTTTTTTGTTATTGTTGCTGTTGTTTTGTTTTGTGTTTATTTGAGACAGGATTTCTCTGTGTATCCCTGGATGTCCTGGAGCCTGCTCTGTAGACCAGGCTGGCCTCAAACTCAGAGATTGACCTGCCTCTGCTTCCTGAGTGCTGGGATTAAAGGCGTGCACCACCATGCCTGGCCCCTCAATTTCTTATATAAGCTGGTTTCTTAAACAGTATTGCCATGGAAGGGCTCTCAAAAATAACTTTCCTGTTTGCAGATGGGAAAATTGAGCCAAGTTTGGAACTTAGCTCCCCTAGCTCCAATGGGGCCTGTCTGGTTCTCGAAGGCTTTGGAGCTTCTGGTGGGGTCAGGAGGAATCTACTCCCAGCCCCAGAGATGGGGGAGTCCATGGCAGGCAGGAGTACAGGAGACAGTGAGGGATGACAGGGAGTCCTCCTTATCCAGAACAGGGAGGGGGCACCTGAGGAGGCCTGCTTTGCCCACCCCTTATCCTGTATCCTTCTCCCAGATGCTCCTAGTTGGAAGTGGTGTGAGCTGTGGCCAACAGGCCTGAGGGCAGAGCATGTAGTTCAGCAAGAGGCCAGCTCAGGCAATCCAGATGTGAGGGCGGGAACCTGGGTGCTGTGTCCTCCCTGTCCCTGAGACACTCACTGACAGCCAGATTTCTATCGCTGGCGGCCCTACTAATCTCATGTGACCAATAGATCATTTCTGTACCCAGCATTCTCTGCTGCTACGGGACCTGTGGTCGCCTCTTTCCTAGCTCCTGCCCCGTCTGCTCCGCTGCCCACTCCCTCTGCTCCTGCCGTGGGCTTTGTCTTCTGTGCCCCAGAACCCAGCGTTCCTGGGGTCCTGCGACTGAACACATGTCGCAGTCACAGGATGTACCTGGATGTGTGCACAGCTCCCTGTGTGTCAGTCATGCCACAGTAACACAGCATTCTGTCCCCACCTGTGTGAACATGTACCGAAGGAAAGCCAGGCAGGAGTGGTAAGGGCTGAGAAATGGGAGACAGGTCTAGGTACACCCCAGGCAAATGCCGTAGGAGGCAGCATGTTCCATGCAGAGCCCTTGGAGACAGCTGATTGAATAGCAAGGAGGCTCATCTGGCAGCAGCTGGAACAAGTTGTGGAAAAGACCAAGCTGATGAGTCAGAGCTATTCCCCTGCCTGAGCAAGTTCTGTATCTGTGGAGTAGGCTAGTGGAAATCACTGTACTATTCATGATGTCCTCTAGGGGGTGCTACGCAAGGCCTTGCTGGCTAGAGGAGGGGTGGCGCTGATGGACTTGGTCAGTACCCTGGACAGCTCTGAGAGCAGCTGCTGGGGAGGGGTTTCTCATTTTGCAGCCTGCCTTCAGTGGGCCCATGGAAGTTGGATGGCTGTTTGCCAACCCCAAGGCTCCAAGGGTGGGCAGCACTACACGCTGTTTAGGAATGGTCATGGGCAGGGATATGGGAATGGCTTCCTGTGTGGGCAAAGCATAGGGAAGCTGAGGAGAGCTTGTATGGCTAAGCTACATGAGGGCGTGTTGCTCCCCTTATACGATGAGGGCTGGCTTAACTGGGGGACACGACCTCCAGAGTGCCTGGTGATTGTGAGGACTAGATCCCATTGATTATCGATTCATTTGACCAGCCTTTGTTTAATGTCCACTGATGGAGGTGCCCTAATGCTATGTGGGGTTGCTGCATAGACACCAGCTCCTGATGCCCTGAAATCTCCATCCCCATCCCCTGGGTGACTGCAACCATCCACAGCCCTCAGCTGGTAATGGCAGCAGCCTGGGTGCCCTACACCTGAAGTGCATCACCTGCTTTAGTTCCCATGATGACCTGCACACCTGGCAATGGTCTTCCTCTTCACAAGTGAGGCAGCCCAGAGATGTCAGAGAGCTTGTCCAGGGGAGAACAGCTAACCCCCGGGAGCCAGTCCTTGTATGGAGGTGCGGCTGGCTGCCTTTCTGCACTTGGAGCATTGAGGTCTCCTAGTCGGCCACATCTCTTCCTTCTCTGAAGTCATGGCTTTAGGGATTAGAGCAGGATGCCCTTCACCCACACGCCCCTTACACACTCACACTCTACCCCCAGGACTCAAATACTCATGTAACTTGAGGGCATACTGTAGGTGGTAAGGCCAGGATGGTATGACCTGCCCATGGAGTCACCACCCCTAGGGAAAGGCCTGTGCAGGAGATACAAGGACCATTCCAGGAGGTGAGGGGTCAACAGTCAGTGTTGTTACTCTGACCAACAGGCTGAAGGCTAACCACAGGAGGTCATCAAGATAACTACCTAGCTAGTTGAGTAGTGCCTGGCCCCAGTTCATATTCACACACAGCCTCAAGAGTATGACCTCTTCTAGACTTGGGTCTGTGTGTGTATAATTGGTTACAGCTTTTGAGATAAGATCATCTTGGATTTATAGGACCTACCCCAGGTTGACTGACTGTTGTCCCTAGAAGAAGAGGAAGGGACACAGTCACTCAGGGAGGAGACAAGCAGGAGAAGATAAGAGAGGCAGCCAAATACCAAAGAGGCTAGAGGGTGGGATGGTGTCCCTAGAGCCTGTGAGGAGGAGGGCATGCTGGCCATCCTGGTGGGCAGCTTGGAGGTGGCTCAGGCCTAGGTGTGCTTGAATCAACAGGGTAAGTGCCGTGTGAGTCTACATGGAAGAGCCCTTCCCTGCCCCTGCTGTGTCTTCAGTTTTTCCTGACCCTTGGTACCCTGTCTCCACCCTGAGAAACCTCTGAAGGTGCCCCAACCCCTGTGGCTGGCCCATCTCCTTACAAGCTTCCCAGCAGGCAAGCGTATTAGCCTCCTGGTGCTGTACAAAGAACCACGCGCTAAGTGGCCTCAAACGGCAGAAATGGACTCTTGGATTTCCTCCACCCTCAGACAATCACCATCTCTCTTAGCCTCCACCTTACCATCTGCAATATAGGTCACTGTTGTGCTGTCCTGTGCTCCAGGGTGTGGGGACTAAAGGGTGGTAGGTGTGCAGTGAGCACAGTTGCGTGCAGATACAGAGCTGCTGTAAAAGGCGAAAGCCAAGTTGTCTGCTCCAGTACATCTGCTTGCTTCAAATCTAGTCCACAATCCAGGATCAGTCTGTCCTTCCTTCCCTCCTTCCTTCCTTTCTTCCCTCCCTTCTTCCTTCCTTCCCTCCTACCCTCCTTCCTAGACATAGTCTCACTATGTAGTCTTGGCTGACCTGGAACTCACAGAGATCTGCCTCTGCCTCCCAAGTGCTGGGATTAAAGCCGAGCACCACCACACCAGGATATTCCTTCTTTCTGAAGGAGACTTTAGTCACTCTGGGCCCTGGATCTGGACACAACACTGTGTCCTACAGACCTCAGACTCTGGGCAGTTGAGGTGATGAGGTGTGTGTGGAAGGAGCACACTCGTGAGTGCACATGTATGCGAATATCAGTGTGAGCATTTGGGTCAGGTGCTGAGCATGTGTGCACAGGGACATACATGCTGCTTGGGAAGCTGACCAAGGATGGCCTTAGCAATACCATCACATCACCATGGAAGCATAGCCTGGGCTTAAAGTCACCAGACCCTCCGACATGCACCTGCCAAACAGGAAATGGACCTTTCAGACACTGGGAAGGACACGTAGAGATGACCTAGGTGCCGTCTGTCAGTGTCACCAAGCCCCTCCCCACTCTCCTCATTTGCTCCTCTTAACCTTAGTGAATATAAGAGGCAAGACCAGTGTTGCTTTGTTTTTAGAACAGCTTCGTAAGTTCCACACCATAGGATTCCCCGTCTGAAGGGGTCAGGTCAGTGGTGGTTAGCATATTCACAGACTTGTGCAGAAACCACCTTCTGGATGTTATATATAAATATTATCTATATGTTTGTAGGTGTCCTCGTTTTTTTCTGTTGCTGTGATTAAATATCATGACAACAAGCAACTTAGAGGAGAAAGGGTTTGCTTTAGTGTGGCTGGAAGTTTTCCTGTGTCCCGCCCAGTCCTGCAGCCGTGCAGACCCAAGTAAACACACAGAGGCTTATATTAATTACAAACTGCATGGCCTATGGCTCAAGCTTCTTGCTAGCTAGCTCTTATAATTTAACCCATTTCTATCCATCTGTAAGTTGCCTTGTGGCCCTGGCATTACCGGTCTGCTGGCATCTTGCTACTCCTTGGGCAGCCACTGGCGTCTCAGACCTCACTCCGCCCTTCTTCTCTCTGTATCTCTATTTGGATTTCCCGCCTGGCTGTAAGCTTTCTTGCCATAATCAAAAACAGCTTTATTTCTAACCAGTGAGAACAGCATATATTCACAGTGTACAGGACATCTCACAGCACTTTAGCTCACAGTTCCAGGGTACAGTCCATCGTAGTAGGAAGTCAAGGCTGCAAGAGCTCAAAACACGTCCTCACAGCTTATCCACAGCCAAAAGCAGAGAGAAAAGAATGCATGTATGCTTAGTACTCATATAACTTATGTCTTCATGCACAGTCCGGATGCTTAGTACTCATGTAACTTATGTCTTCATGCACAGTCCGGATGCTTAGTACTCATGTAACTTATGTCTTCATGCACAGTCCGGATGCTTAGTACTCATGTAACTTATGTCTTCATGCACAGTCCGGATGCTTAGTACCCATGTAACTTATGTCTTCATGCATAGTCCGGGACCCAAACCTAAGGAATGGTGCCACCCACAGTGGGCTGAGACTTCTCACATTGACTGATGTCAATCAAGACGGTTCCCACAGGCAGGCCCACGGGCCAGCTTGCTCCAGATAAGTCCCCGCTGAGGCTTTCTTCCCAGGGCGGGTCTAGATTTGTGTCAAGTTCACGTATAAAACCGACTACCACAGAGAGTCAATATATTTTCCGGTTCTGAGTGTGTTAGAAATGGCTAGTTTTACTTTAGTGTAGGACGTTGTCAGCTCAAGAACACACCATTATCCTCACTCCAGCCCTCGGCAGCCAGCAGCTGGCTTTTGGACTCTGGGGCTTGCTCTTCTGGACAGTTCCATTGATGGGATCCTATGATTTACAACCTTTTCTGACTGACTTCTGTCACTCACCATGTCTTCAGGGCTCATCTGCCTTTCAGCCAACATGTGTTTTATTCTTCCTCATGCCTGGAGGTCGCTCCACCGGATGAATGGACCACATTTGTTTTCCCATCTGCTGTCTTTGCCTTTTGGTGTTTGTATATAAGTATCATCCAGAAGTCTGTGAATAGATAGGTTCTCCTTTGTTTTGATGTGTGCCTGGCTGTAGACATGCTGGTTCACTCTGTGGCTGTATGAGGAACCGCCGCACTGTGTCCACCCCACCAGCTATGTGTGAGGCCTCCAGTTTCTACATTCGGCTTGGTGCCGTCCCAACTGGTTTGGGTTTGTGTTTCCTGACTGTTTATGTTGTTAA
>CABHPH010151303.1:0-23543 GCA_902168325.1 Peromyscus nudipes | reverse complement strand
GTGTGTGTGAGAATGTGAGAGTGGATGTGAGAGAGTATTGTGAGAGATGGTGACAGAGAGGGTGACAGAGAGAGTGTGTGTGAGTGTGGCTGAGTGTGTGGGTGTGTGTGAGAGTGTTTGAGAGAGATTGAGTGTGTCAGAGTGTGAGAGTGTTTTTGAGAGAGTTTGTGTGAGTGTGTTTGAGTAAAGGTGTGTGAGAGAGTGTGTGTGAGAGAGAGAATTTGAGAGAGAATGGGTGTGAAAGAGAGGGTGACAGAGGGAGTATGTCTGTGTGGGAGAGAGTGTGGGAGAGAGTGTGGGAGAGAGTGTGGGAGAGAGAGTGGGAGAGAGAGTGGGAGAGAGAGTGGGAGAGAGAGTGGGAGAGAGAGTGGGAGAGAGAGTGGGAGAGAGAGTGGGGGAGAGAGTGGGGGAGAGAGTGGGAGAGAGAGTGGAGAGAGAGTGAGACAGTGTGTGAGAGTGTGATAGAGTGTGTATGAGAGACTTGTGAGACTGTGCATGTGAGAGAGTGTGAGAGTGTGTGAGAGTTGAGTGTGAGAGTAAATTGTGAGAGAGGGAGAATGAGGATGTGTGATAGGAGGGTGTGAAAGCATGTGAGTGTGTTTGACATGAGAATGTATGAGTGAAGTATGTGTGATGTGAGTGTGAGAGCGTGTGTGTCTGACAGTGAGAATGTGCAAGTAGAGTACATATGAGTGTGTGAGTGTGTGATGCACATATGTGGCAGCCTGAAGAGGCCAAAGGAGAACTCAGGTGTCCGCTCAGTCACTTTCACCTTAAGCCTTTGAAGCAGGGATTGTGTCCACGCCCCCACAGCACTGAAGTCACAGGCAGCAAAGCCACAGGAGGCTTTTCATGTGGCTGCTGGGATCCTAACTCGGACTCACAGGGCTCTGTTTTCAAGATTTATTTATTTGCTTATTGGTCTGTGTGCTTGTTTGAGACAGGATCTCTGTGTAGACCAGGCTAGCCTGGAACTGGCTATATGGGCCAATGTGGCCTTGAACTTAGAGAGATGTGCCTGCTTCTGCTGTGTGTGTGTGTGTGTGTGTGTGTGTGTGTGTGTGTGTGTGTGTGTGTGAAAATGTTACAATGTAACCTGTTTCTAAGTATACTAACCAGGAGAGACAGAGAAAGACAGACAGAATGACAGACAGACAGAGAGAAATAGGAGGGAATAAAGGAAGAAGGGAAGGAGGAAAGAGAGAAGTTCAATGCTGGGCCTGGTGTTGCAACCTGGGATCCCAAACTACTCATGAGGTTGAGGCAGGAGGATCACAAGTTCCAGGCCTGCCTGAACCACAAAGTGAGTTCAAGTGCCACTCCAGGGGGCACTTCCTGTGCATGTGTCCCTTAGCAAGAGCTTTGCCTGGGGACCTCAGCTTCACTCTTTCACAGCAGCCCTCAGATTAGCCCCGCCCCTTTTACACTCAGCTGTCAGCAGCTCTTCTGATTGCCACACCTGCCCCTCCATGCACACTTGGAGCCAATGGCTGCTTTAACCCGAGATGGCGGGGAGGCTCGTGACTCTATTTGAATTTAATTGACTACACAATGTTTCCCATGGAAGCTGCCTCATTTAACCCTCACCAACAGAATTCTTTTCTGGGTCTTTTTTTTTTTTTAACTAAAAATATTTGGTCCAACACCTTTTCATCCTTTGCTTTGTGTAGGTTTAAAGAAAAACACTTATCAAATTGTTTTTTTTAATGGTGCAATAGGTGAATTACCCCTTGTAAGGTTTCAAACCTGGGACAAACTCAGGTCCGTTATCACATCATGTCAGCACCAGATGAATGGAAAAAAAAAAAAAAAGGAAGGACTTGACTGCTCCCAGGTATGGTGGAGGAGAAGGCTTATTAGATAAAAGGAAGAGCATGGCCACAGGCAGAGACATCTGGAGAGTCCAGAGTGAACATGACTGTGAGCCTGGTCACGTGAGGAGATGAGAGAGGGGAGGAGAAGGAGAAGAAAGGAGAGGGGAGAGGAAATGCCAACCAATGAGTTGCATGGACCAAGAGACATAGTCAAAATGACTGAGTTATACAGGGGCCAGAGGAGGCAGGGGAGGGGAGGGTGGAGGTGGAGGGAAGAGGAGCAGGCCCTGGGCAGAAGCATTCAGGGTAGAGAGCAGGATAAGGCGACCATACCTGGTAGCAGGTAGGGATTGAGGGGTGCTGGGAGAACCTAGAGACCAGCATCCACTTTGACATGTTGATGTGCACATCAGCCATTTGTCCCAGGTATAAGACAGAACACCCTCACCCTGGTACCAGGGAGGGATCCATAGTCTCTGCCATACCAACCAGGGGCTTTGTCCTCAAGTGATATCCCTGGTCCTTGGGGAGCAGTTTCGTTGCCTACAAAGGCTTTTACTCCTTTACAGAGCATTTTAGCCTCCCAGGTTCCATCGTGGTCTAAAGCCACAGCCCAGAGCAGTTTTCAGAGTGATTATCTATGTTGTCATCAGCAGTAACCTATTTGGACTTCCCGCAAGGCCCCAATCAGATTCCAGTGTAAGGACCCTTATCTGTTAAATGCTTCCCCAGGACACTCTAGTTTGGGGACAACAGGAGCAGGTGTGTCATTAAGTGCAGAAAAATCAGAAGCTAGTGCTTTCCATTCCCATCTACTCCTTCCAAATGTGTGTCTATTTTTTGACATGCCTTATTTTCTGACCTGGAGAACTCCTACTCATCCCTCAAAGCCCAGTCTATCAACTGTCCTATCTGTAAGCTGTCTTAGCATGCTCCTCTGACTAGGCCCTCTACTGGCCTAACCACAAGTGCCCCTGCATCTGTGGATGAGCTTGTGCCTGTGGGGCCTCCAAGCGGGGACTCCTGTGGCTGATGCACGGGTGAGGACATGGTCCTGTTCACAGACCAGTAACAGCTATTTTCTGACATGATGATAACATCCCCCCCAACACACACACCCTAGCCTGTAGATGTAACCAACCGTCTTATAAATAAGAAACACAGAACCAATGCAAAGAAAAAAGGCAAGAGGTCAGAGCTAAGAGCTAAAACCTTACCCTTCCTCCTGCAGTGGTCCTACCTCTCCGAAGGAGCCGCTACTTCCTGTTTAAAGTCTTTATATAGTCTCTGTTCTGCCTTCTCATTGGTTGTAAACCCAACCACAGGACTGCCTCATCACGGCCTGTTTGTATAGACCTCCAGGTGTTCTATGGTTGGTATTGAGATTAAAGGCATGTGTATCCAATGCTGGCTGTATCCCTGAACATACAGAGACTTACCTAGCTTTGTCTACCAAGTGCTGTGATCACAAGCGTACACCACCACTGCCCTGCTTTCCTATGGCTTGCTAATAGCTCTGACCCCCAGGCAACTTTATTTATTAACATACAATTAACATTTTGGTACAAAAGAAAAATATCACCATACTAGCCTGTAAGGACAATGGTCATGGTACAGCCTCTGTGGAGCTCCCAAACTCACCATGGAAGGAATATAACAGTAGGGTCCAAGGTCCGGGCTTGCAACAGTCCAGAGTCTGGTGTATTCATCAATGTAGTAACCAGGAATTGAAGAGCTCAGAGTGAGTGGGGGAGGCCTCTGGGGAAAGGTAGTCATAGTGCGGAGCCCTTTGAGCTGGCTGCTTCCTTAAAATGCAGTCCAGCAGGGGCAGGGTGGAGAACTCTTCACAGGTTGCAGCAGGGGTGGGGAAAGTAAGGGATGAGAAACCCAGTTCTTCTGCAGCTGGGCCAGGAGCTCAACTTCCTAGAAACAGCTGCCTACTTCACCAGGTGCCCTGTGTCCTCAGGCTAGCCCTCTGCAGGGCTATCTCTGTGTGCCCAGATCACCACCTCTCCAACAGGTGTCCATCAGGAACCTAGCTGATCTCCCTGGATGTAGGGCAGTGGCTCTCAGCCTTCTGGATGCTTGCAATCATTTAATACAGTTTCTAATGATACAGAGATCCCTAGCCATAAAATTATTTTTGTTGCTACTTCATAACTGCAATTTTGCTACTGTTGTCAATTGTAATATAAATACTATGGGACATAAAGGTTTGCAAGAGGGTCACAACCCAGAGGTTGAGAACTAATGCCCTAGGGGGTGCACCAGGAAAGACACACCTGGGCTTATTTTCTCCTCCTGGAAAACTAGACCACACCCCCTAGATGTTTGTGATCAAGATCATATAAACCGTGACTGAGTCTCACAAGAGAAGCTGGGTCTTCTGGCTAGCCTTGTACTTTGCCCTGTTGTCTGAGTACTCATGGAGCCATGTTCTGAGCACATCCCCTCAGCTTTTCTGAGGACAGTCATAAAGTACCCCCATGATGGCAGCACCCTGTGCCATGAAAACTTGGTCAATATTTCCTTTTTTTTTTTTTTTTTTGAAAACCACAAGCCAGATTCTTTTCTTCCCACCCCAGATCATGAGGAACACCTGTGCCATGTCATTCATTTCTCTCCCTCCTCCTCCCTTCCTCTCATCCTTCCTTTCTTTCTTTGTCTCTCAGAAGTGTCGCCTGAATCCCAAGTTGATCTCAAACCTACTTTGTAGCTGAGGAAGACCCTGAATTCCTGATCTTCCTGCCTCATCTTCTCTAGTGCTGGGATTCCATCAAAATGCCCAGTTCTATGTGGGGCTAAAGATTCAACCCAGAGCTTTGCACATGCTAGGTCAAGATTCTAACACCGATTTCCACCCCTAGACCCATGTTAGGCACGTCCTGGCTAGTTTTATGAAGATTAACACAGACTAGAGTCATCTGAAAGGAGGGAGCCTAAATTAAGAAAATGACTCCCTAAGATTGTGCTTTATCAAGCTGGTCAGGTATTTTCTTAATTAGTGATTGATTGGGGAGGACCCAGGCAATTTTAGGTGGGGCCAGCCCTAAGTTGTGGTCCTGGGTTCTATAAGAAAGTGTACCTAGCAAGCCAGGAGATGAGGTCCTGGGTTCTATAAGAAAGTGTTCCTAGCAAGCCAGTAAGCAACACCCCTCCATAGTCTCTGCACCAGCTCCTGCCTCCAGGTTCTCACCATGTTTGAGTTCCTGTCCTGATTTTCTTCAGTGATGGACTATAATGTGAAAGTGTAAGCCAAATAAACCCTCCCCAACTTGCCTTTGATCATGGTGTCTCATTGTAGCAATAGTGACCCTAAGATACTAGGGTCTTTAGACTAGAGCCTGCAGACTCCATTTCACAGATAAAGAAACTGAGGCATGAATGGCATAGCCTGAGTGAGGTGGGTGGCAGTAGAAACCTGTGACTCACCTATGCTTGGCTCTGACACTTTGCTGCCAATCTTAGCTGAGTCCCTAGAGTTACTGGGGTAGAGGTGGAGGTTCAGAATGTCTCCATGCCTCGAAGCGATGTGTACAGAAGTTGGCCTTTTGTTCCACAGCTAGTTTTTGTCCATATCATGACTGACAGGTGCTAATATATCCTGGGCAGGAGGAAGGATGGACAGGGCTGGCATGCAGAGAAAAGAAATAGAAGGAGAAATCTGGGAGAAAGGAAGAAGGAATGAGAGAGGAAGGAAGAGGACTTCAGAGACCAGCCACCCAGCTAAACAGCCAGACATGGAGCAAGAAGGAAAGCAAAGACATAAGAAAGAGAGAAAGGGAAAAGCCCAGAGGCAAAAGATAGATGAGTAAGTTAAGAAAAGCTGGCTGGAAACAAGCCTAGCTAGGGAATGGCATTTATACTTAAGCCTCTATATGTGACTTATTTGGGAGCTGGGTGGCGGCCCTGTTTACATAAAAGAGTAAAAAACAACAACATCTAGTTGAGTTTCTAGCGATGTGAATGAGAATGTCCCCATGGGCTCAGATATTTGAACATCAATCCCAAAATGGTGGCACTATTTGGGGAAGGTTAGGAAGTATGGCCTTGCTGGAGGAAGTAGTCACTAGGGATAGGGGCTGAGAGTTGAAATCTCATGACTTCTAGTTCTCTTTCTTTGCTTCATGCATGCTGTTGAAGAGGTGAGTTCTCAACTTTCTGCTCCTATGCCATTCTTTGCTGCCATGATGGAGATTTATCTCCCTGCAAACATAAGACCCTAATAATCTCTTCATTTTGGAAGTTGCCTTGGTCATGGGTTGTTACCATAGCAACAAAAAAGTAACTAGTACATCCAGATATCCAGTTAGCTTCATGCTATTCCTAAAGCCAGGGCCTACCCTGCTGTACAGTGTTTTCACTTCCATAGTAAACCTGGAAGCATGCATACCCATGTCCGCCTCTGGGCTCTATTTCTGTCCCAGGCAATCATTGTGCCTGTGTTTGAGCTGACATTTAGCTCTGTAACAACTATAGCTTTAAAATGGGTCTTGACAACTACAAGCTTACCCATCTCAACAAGGTTTGCTATTTTTGTAGATCACCTATTGATTGGCCAAATTTACCTGTGAACTTAGAGTTCACATAAAGTCAGTGGACTTTGAGTAAAGCAGATTGGCTTCCTTAATGTGATCCAATCAGTTGAAGGATCTCAACAAAACAAAAAGGCTGTCCTTAGTCTGGGGAGATGGCTCAGCCAGTAAAGGTGTTTGCCCCTCATCATGAAGACTCCAGGTAGATTCCTGGATCCCACATGATAGAAAGAGAAGACCAACTCCCACAGAGCCGTAACTCTGCTCAGTGTATTGAGTCAGCCCCGGGTGCCAAGTGAGAGGACAGACATGGGGGGGGTCATGCCTGGGGGAGCCTGCGTGTGGTATGCAGGAGGTAAAGGTGTGTTCTGTTCTTGCTCTGCAGAATGATGAAAAATTCCAGGTGCTCTTAGGCCAGGAAGATGTCCCCTTGGGGCCTGCTATAACCGCCAAACGCTGGATGCGTATGAGCTGCCTTTAATGTGGCAACTCAACCCAGGGAAAAAGAACCGAGGCAGTGACTCCATCCTCTGGGAGATAGTGTACCACATCAAGGCAAGCACAGCTTACCCCAGGGACTGAGTGTGTGGAGTAATCTCCAGTGGTCCTGCTCTCCCCCTGGAGCTGGCCTGGGCAAGCTCTATATCCCTCCATCCTAGCAACGGAAGCTAAGCTAATGGAAAGGGAACTAACTGCAGGTGTGGTTTTGTTTGGTTTGTTTTAAAGCAGGTTAGAGATAGAAAAGGCCATCTCCTGAGGTCTCAGCCAAACTCCTGGGTACAAGGAGCCCCTGTGGTAGTCACTGACTGTGCCCAGTGGAGAGGGCTGATTCCCCCTCCCCCACTCAGGTTCCAGTGCTGCCCCAGGCTAAAGAAAGCTGAGTCAGATTAGAAGGGGATTCTCAGGGCTGGGGCTGATCACTCATGTCTCTCTCCTTCCCCATCCTCAGTTCAATGGATTAGAGGATATGTTACTTGAAAAGATGGAATCAGAAGAATATCATTCTTGACATGGTGAGTATACCAGGGCTCCTTCATGAAGAAGGAGTGCCATTTTCTGTGAAATCCATGACAACCCCTCCCCAGCAGCTGCCCTCAGAGATGTCCAGGGTGGGACAGCCTTCCCACAAGTGTCCATGTCACTTCCTTTACCACCTTAGGAGCTCCAGATACAACCATGTTCACAGGCCCACAGGTCGCCATTGTTCATGATCAGTCGTCTATCAAGAATGGGCTGCTGAGCCGTCCCACCAGCTCAGCTAGGGAGCCAGAGATGTTATGTTGAAGCACTGGGTGACTTGTACAGAGGCAAGTTGCTCCATCTTTTCTCACCCACTTCTGCTCACATGTTGGTGTTTGCCCTGGTATAAGATACAAGATTCAGCATCAGGAGGCAACTGAGCAGCCCCCCAGCAGCCCCACTGCCTGGCCCTCCTCTGTGTCTCTGACCCTGCCTTCTCATCTTTCCCCAGGTCCTGCAGCTCCTGTCTCCCTCCCCTCCCCCAGGCCCACAGGAGAGAAGTTTGTACTTATGTTCACTTTGCTGGTCCCCTTCTTTCTTCTCCACACTGGGCTCCAGGAAGAATCACTAGCCAGAGGATGCCCCTGCCCATGATCTGTATTCCTCTCAGCTACCTTGGTTGTCCCTCAGCTCTACTGCCTCCTGGCAAGTGGCACCTGAGAAGAGCCTGGTTCTTACCATCTCCTCTCTGTGCCCAGTGGTCACTGAGCCCCTGAGCTTCTCAGCTGACTAACTTCTCAGCCTTTCTCATTGACCCTCAGTGCAACCAATGTCTGCCTTTTGAACTTTTCCACTCCCTCATTGGTCCCTCAGCTACATATGTGCCATGAGGGGCAAGGCCTAGTCACTTGACCCTGCCAGGCTCCAGATCTGCCATCTCTCAAGGTGCTGTGCCTGTACCCACTTGACATGTGAACTCCCACTTACCCAGCAAACTTAGGCTTGGTTGCAAAGCGGTATAAGGTCTGAGAACTTCATGCCCCTCCTCAGATCCCAAGTGCTTGCAGCCAGGGATTGCAAACCTGGGTCTATGGCCCTCACTAGAGCAGGAGGCCACACAATGGACCTGGTTCAGATGAACCCTCAGATTGTCCTTTTGTGGGATCCCTTTTTTCACAAGTACCCATGCATCTGGATGTTCAGATGCTTATTTAATGTAAATACTGTATGTTGCTGATTAATATTGTAGATGTATCCAACCGCCTTATTAAATAAGAAACACAGAGCCAAAGTAAAGATGAAAGCCCAAGAGGTCAGAGCTAGGAGCCTTACCCGCTGCCGCCAACTTTCTTCCGCCAAGAGACCTCTCCGAAAAAGGAACTACTCCCTGTGCGTTCCCCTTTAAATAAGAGTTCTGTTCTGCCTTCTCATTGGTTGTAAACCCAACTACGTGACTGCCTCATTACTGCCTGTCTGTATAGACCTCCAGGTTTTCTATGGTTGGTATTGAGATTAAGGGCGTGTCTCCAATGTTGGCTGTATCCTTGAACACACAGAGATCTACCTAGTTCTGCTTACTAAGTGCTGGGATTAAAGGCGTGGACCACCACCGCCCTGGCTTTCGCTATGGCTTGCTAATAGCTCTGACCTCTAGGCAACTTTATTTATTAACATACAAATAAAATCACATTTCAGTACAAATAGAATACCACTATATCTCCCCCTTTCTAATTTAATAAAAAGAGAAAAAAAAAGAAAGTCGTACCTAATATATGAAAAACTATATACAAAAGTACAATAACTATATACAATATATACAAGTGATGAATACCTAAACAATGTCTAGTCCATTTGTATTTGACAAATTCAGAGAATATAATTCCATTACTTATCCTGTTTTGGTAAGTCCAAAATGTACCTATTTCCTTTCTATCCTAACTAATCTTCAACTATAATTAATTAATCTTTAAATATAACTAACTAATCTTCAACTATAACTAACTAATCTTCAACTCCCTCAGAGACCCAAGAAGGAAATAATATTACCTAACAAAAATAAAAACAGGAAGTTCATGCAAGCAGCTTCCAAAAAAATTGTGAGTTGACAGAAACAGCCAGCCGCCTGGACAGTCACCTGAGGTTTCTTGGCAGTGTTGGGGCATCATCTTCAGCCTATAGGCTTAGCGTATCTGACAGACTCATTTGTGAAGTAGGTCGTACACAAGGTTAACAGTTCAACCTCACCTTGGGTGAGAACAGTCCATGTACCAGAAACACCTGAATTCCACTAGTGTCATGTCCTGATTCAGGATTTTAAATTCTGGAAATTGTTGATGGTTTTTTAATTCAGCTGTCCATTCTTCTTGGCCGTGTATGTGTGGCTTCATCTCAGCATCCCGTTCTTCTCCACATCCCTCTATTAAGTGCCAGTCTGCTATTGAGAGGCGTGAGCTTAGTTATTCTTCAAGAATAACTGTTTCAGCTGCTGTTCCATTGCACATCAGAAGCCATCAGCCCACTGCCTGTTCAGCTGCCTTCGAAGGAAAGGGCACTGTACCTTTTCCGGATTGCAAAGGCCACTTCAGGGATGGTGCCATATTGTCCTGGCCTCAGAAGATGCCTTTTGATAAAGCCATAACCACACTTGTTTTGGCAAGAATCGGTAGTCCTTTGTTTCATGTTCTGTCTGTCCATGTTGTCCTGTTGTCAGCAGTTGATTCGAGGATACTTTGTTGTCCAGTGGCTAACATTTGCCACAATGAAAGTTAACTCCATATGCAGTTTCTTCAATGCCCATATTCTCTCTGAAGTAGATTGGTACTGCCAGGAGCCGACATGTCTCATAGTCATAACAAAAAAGAAAATTTTTCTAAGTTATTAAAACATTTTAAATGCCATATTCTGTAGATCTCTGAAGGGTTTGAAGATGACCTGTCTATCTAAAATATATCTGCTCAATCTAGAAAACGTACCTAATATGATTACAAGTTCTATTGTAATGTCTAACTACTAACTTTCATTTCTTTATATCCTAATAGTTGGTAATAATAACATTCAAGAATCAGCAATTTGCATTCATTGTTAAATGAACGGTATAAGTACAATTAGAAATATACATATAGCATAATATGTTACCTAACTGTGCTGAATCTGCTCCCTTCCTGGGCCTGGAGGCCAGTAGAATAGGGAATAACCGAGGTCACCCAGTAAGAATGCTGAAAGGGAATGTGTGCGGATTTCATGTGCTTCCACTTTGGAGATAAGGCTGGACATTGAAAGTTTTACACAGTTCACTTCTGAAACAACAGTGCTTTTATACTTATGATTGGGACCATTAGAGACAACAACCATGAAACATCCTTGTTGGTCAGGTCTGGTCCTCTGGTCCCCTTGGTGTGGTCGTACCTTCTCCCTAAATACCTTCTGAATACCTTCTGAATACCTTCTGAATGCCTTCAGCTCCAGATGCCCTGCTGTCTCCCGGAAGGCACCAGGTGTTCCATTCCACATGTGGCTCCTGTTCTCAATCCCAGGAGGTCTCCCCCTTATAGGAAACTGCCCCCCATTACTCCAATCCAACTGACACCCTCCATATATCCATGACGTGCAGTCACATCCTAGCCTGTGCCCAGTCCCTTGCTGATTTCCATGACCTGCTGGTCCTCATGCCGTGTGAGTAGATGCTCAGAATAGCAGGGACACCATACAGAGAAAGGACTCAGTGTCACCCCGCTCCCCAGCTCCACATGACTTTAGTGCACAGGGCCGTCCTGAAGATGCAGTCGGGTAAGGAAAGTGACGTGCTCTGAGCACCCGACAAGAGAGTTGTGTAAGAATCCACCTCCTCTCATTGCAGTCTCTCTTCCCTCTCACCTCCACTGGATGGACTCAAAGCATGGCCACCTGTGGTCATTAATTTGATTGTCAGCTTGATGGGATCTAAGTCTCCCAGGAGACAGGCTGTATCAGGGTTCTAAAGGATTACTAGAACTGATCGAATGCACACAGACACATATAATATATAAATATATAAAGGCTTCATTAGAATGACTTACAGGCTGAGGTCCAGGTGAGAACAGGACAGGAGCAGTCCTTTGCAGGACTCTTTTCTTTGACAGCATCCGGCTGCCATGAACTGCACTGGGTGCTGTGGCTGTAGCAGCCGGTAAAACAAGGGCTATGAACACGCAGGTTCTGCTCTGAAAGATAAGTTTAGAAATCAAAACCCCTGAAGAAACTGGAACAGGGTGAGGTAAGAGCAAATGATTCTTGTGTGAAGGTGGCTTCACAGACATGCATGTGTGCTGTGCATGCACCTGTGTGTGTTCAAGTGCATGAGGCCAGAGGTCGACTTCAGTGTCTTCCTCTGTCCTTTCCACATTCCTTTCTGAGACACGGTCTCTTGCTGAACCTGGAGATCACTGATTGGCTAGACTAGTTGGCCAGCATGCCCCAGGAGAGGTAGGCAAACACAGGGAAACCTGGACACCCAAGGTACCCTTAGCTGTCCGTTCCCGGTAGAGCAACACCGAGCACCTCCACACCTGTGAGTAATTTGTGGTCAGGAACTTCTGGTGTGAGGAATAAGATCTACCCAAGCCAGTGTATGACACAAACACTGTGAGTCAAGTCTGTCCTTGTGACCTGTTAGGTGGGAAAAACAAACCTATTTACCAACTCGTTTATGCATGATAGGGTATACATATGCTTAAAAATTATGTATGGTCCCATGCATTCAAACACAGGTCATCTAAAATTATATAATATCTCATCAAAAATTATGTATGGTCCCATGCATTCAAAGACAGGTCATCTAAAATTATATAATATCTCAAATGGCAAGGAATCACCCAATGCCCCCACCTCACCTGGTCAGCTCTACTCAAACTACCCACTCAGGCCTCTGGAAGGATGAGATTTCTGAAGCCCATTCTTACTCTGTACAATGCATCCTGTGCTTCTTCAATGCCACTCTGTGTCTTGTCCAGTTTGCCATTTGAGATATCAAAAACCTGGACATCGTGTCACAGGATACCCTGAGACTCAGGCCATGGGGGTCCCCTTGCCCCTGCCTCTTCCACAATGCTGGGATTACACGTGTGTCCTATGTGCCCAGCTTTTGATGTGCATGATGAAGGTCTGATCTCAGGTCCTCATGTCTGCATGGCAAGGACATGACTAACTGATCCATGTCCCCAGCCTCACA
This sequence comes from Peromyscus nudipes, assembly GCA_902168325.1. Classification (NCBI taxonomy): domain Eukaryota; kingdom Metazoa; phylum Chordata; class Mammalia; order Rodentia; family Cricetidae; genus Peromyscus; species Peromyscus nudipes. The sequence goes on along the minus strand of CABHPH010151303.1, from coordinate 11,028 downwards.
TTTATTGTGATAAATGCTGCCTGGTGTGAAATACACCTTTAGTCCACTTCTGAAGGAATGGTAAGGATTTGTTACTTTTATGAGCACTGCTTTGCAGCAGCTTTCAGGAACTTTTTTCCCTGCATGCCTTTTGAATGGTTACTCCCCACTTCCTGCCCTCCACAGCCCCTGGCAATCACTACTTCACTTTGTGTTCCTATGATTTGCACAGCTTTAGGGATCTTCTACAAATAGAGTCATGCAGGATTCATCCTGCTGTGACTGACTTGTTTCACTTAGCAGGGTGTCTTTAGGGTTCTGTCCTCAAAACACCAACATGTGTGTGCACACCTCCTGAACATATACCCCACACAATTATTTAAAGTGATTACAGTATGCGAATTGTACAATCATCATAGAGTATCTCCTTCAAGCATTAACAATGACATGAGAAACTTGCAAGAGGCTTTCCTTTAGAATGGACTTCTGTGAAAGGTCACCTGACCACACCAGCATGGAATGACTCATGCTAAAGTGGGCAGTTGCAGCTAAATTGCTTTCCAAGAAGTCAGGAAAGAAAAGAGTCAAATCCTCACACAGGCATGATGAGGAGGTCCCTCCCAGAAGTCACTGAAACTGCCAAATCCTTGTTTCTGTTATATTCAGGCTTTTAATGACCATAAATGCAATCTCTTTGATTCTGTCTTAAGAACCAAGGGTGGGCTGGACAGGTGGCTAAGAACACTGGCTGCTCTTCCAGAAGCCAGTTTCAATTCCTAGCACCCCCATGGCTGCTCACAAGTGTCTCTAATCCAGCTCAAAGTGATTTTACACCATCATACAGACATAAATGCAGGCAAAACACCAAAACACATAAAAAATTAAATCATAATAAAAAGGAACCAAGGGCTTCCCTGATCAAAATCACCAAAGCCAACTGCAGTCTTTAACTCTGTTGCAATTTTGGAAGTGAGGTGCACACATTACACCAATTTCCTGTGAGAAGTAGACCCTGAGACCAGGAACAGTTATTTGCCCAGGGTCCCTGGGGATCTGGCCTGGGTGTGGCTAGAATCTGCATTTCTGGCTAGCAGTGTTCACTTGCTGGGTTCTGCCTCTGGTTCAGAACCAGAAGAGAAGACAAAACATTTACTGCATGCAAGAAGAAAGAGCTGTGGGGGAAACAGAGCAGTGATCAGGACCCCACGAAGTCCCCTCTGGGGTGGTAGCACACATGTAAGGAGGGGGAGCCAAGGGTCAGCTCCATGCCTGGAAGACACAGTGACTTGAAAGGGTGAATACAGCAGAGTCATTCCTTACTGGTCAGAACTAAGATTTATGCTAAGAGCCTCAAGAAGCCAGGAAGTAATGGAGTCTGAATGACCTCCAGCTGCTGTGCGGACGATGGACCCTGAGGGACTGGAATGAAAGAAGAGAAACTAAGGAAAGTTAGAAACCTAGAGCAAGAATTGGCCAAATTATTTTTATAAAGGGCCAGATAATAAATATTTGGGGCTTTATGGGCCACAAAGTCTCTGTTGTAGCTATTTGATTCTGCCATTGTTGTGAGGACCATAAATAATACACAAATGCTGAGTGTGGCTGTGTTCAATAAAACTTTATTTATAAAAAACAATGCCTGACCATATTTGGCCCATAAGCTACAGTCTTTGACTCCTGGTCTAGGTATTATATACTAAGGTACAAAATTACTGACAATGAAGGTATTCAGATAAATGTGTTAAAGAAGCTTTTAGGGTCAGAGCCTGAGCCCTGGAAGCCTCCTAACAGGATGGCTCCACCACCCTTCTCAGTAGACCAATTGATAGCTAATAATGAAAAGCCGAAAAGGAAATCCAGTATGTCCACAATTGAGAATAGGAACAAAAATTTCAGTGACAACCTAAATCTATTTGGGAGTCCTAACAGGGGATTAAGAATTCCATAGAGACCAGAGGTGTGCATAGCTAACAGTCTCTAGTGGGGTGTGATCCTGCCCATCAGTCTGGTCAGAAGGTGGTCTGAAGTTGTCAGAAATATATGAAATCTTCCTGGGTACTAGCTTCTCTTCTGGTTGGCACTTGGATCACAGCCTTCTCCTTCTACCAGCAAGAGATTGCTGGGGAAATGCCAGTTCCTTAGCACTCATTTTGTTTTGATACTTTGATATCTAAAGGCAGGGGGCACTGTATCCCCAGAATGCCTTTATTCCCGCTAGCACAGTTACAAATGGATGGAGAACCATGTGTTATTATTTATTTGGCTGTAAGGGGTGTTCATTTTCTAATCCTTTGATATCAGCTTAGATTGCAGAAGCACATGAGTATATTCCTTCACAGAAAAATCAAGCAAACTACAAATGAAGTTCCTTTTGGTGAGACCGAGGGATGAGAAGAGCCTCTTGCCATCCATGGTGACAGAGGGAGAAGAGGCATGCAGATGGGGCAGGCAGAGGATCTGATGAGGAAATAGTAGTGGGGTGCTCAAAAAGGGAGTCATTAGACTGCTTACACAATGTGGGTGACCAAACAAAGGCTGGCTGCTCTCTGGAGGGATGGAGAACCCAGTGGCACTCAGTCTATGAGGTTGGATGTCTCCACAGTCCCAGTGTGATGGTGCTAGAGGCCAGAGGATTCCTGGAGAGCTGCTGGTCTTCATTCCATGTTGGAAGGCTGAAGCTGCAGGGTTCAGAGGGCAGAGGAGGATGGCAGCAGCAGGACAGCATCAAGGTAGATGCCCTCACCTGCAAGGAGCAAAGGTGAGCAGGGAAAACCAGCAGTGCTTCCCCTCGGCACCGCATCTTTACACTAGAGACTGCAGACCCCAATTCACAGATGAAGAAACTGAGGCATGAATGGCATGGCCTGAGTGAGGTGGATGGCAGTAGAAACCTGTGACTCACATATTCTTGGCTCTGACACTTTGCTGCCAATCTTAGCTGAGTCCCTAGAGTTGCTGGGGGCCCAGGTGGAGGCTCAGAATGTCTCCCTGGGAGGACAGGATGGGCCTTTGTCCTCTAGGTAGTCTTTGTCCACATCATGGCTGACAGGTCCTAATATATCCTGACCAACTTGTCCCTCTCAGTTCCCTGGCATGGGAAGATTTTGAGATGTAGCCTTCTCTCCATGGTGTTTCTCTTACCCAGAGATGAGCTCTGCCCAGCAATTCTGTCCTCTCCCAGCAGAGGGAGCCCTTCCCAAACCCCAGGTAGTAAGCACAGGTGCATTAGCTAGGGTGTGGGCGATTCCAGACCACAGACAGGGGCGCTGTGCTGGCCTTGGAGACTGAAGGAAGGGCACTGTGCTGTTGGCACACCTTGCTGTAGCATGAATCTTAAAAGTTCTTGTTAATAAAAACAAACCTGAGCCAGGTATTGGGGTGAACACTGGAAGATCAGAGAGACAGAATAAGCCACAGCTATCTCACATCGCCAGATCCTCAGCTGGTTTTGTTTCTTCAGACTGGAGGCTTCTGAGTCTTCATCCAAAATGGGTCTCAGCTGAACTGCTGCTAGAAGCCTGAAAGCTTAACCAGGCCAAATGCTTAACCAAGCCAAAATGCTTCTAGTTTCTGGTCCTCACGCTTTATATACCTTTCTGCTTTCTACCACCACTCCCTGGGATTAAAGGCTCGCTTTCTGGGATTAAAGGCGTGTGTCACCATGCCTGGCCATTTCCAATGTGGCCATGAACTCACAGAGATCCAGAGGGATTTCTGTCTCTGGAATGCTAGGATTAAAAGCATGTGCTACCACTGCCTATCCTCATGTTTAACATTGTGGCTGTTCTGTCTCTGACCCCAGATAAGTTTATTAGTGTGCACAATATTTTGGGGAACACAATACCCCCACACCTTGCTCAGCCACTCCAGGGGACTGGGTCAGAACAACAGGCAGACATGAGGTAGAAAGTCTAAAGCAACAGGGCGTGGTTGGACGTGAGACTGAGGAAGCATCCAGGAATGAAGACACAGAGAAGGAACTCAAGGGGTTTAGAGACCACACAAGGATGGGGTGTCATCAGGCTCCTGTGACAAAGGCTCAGACAGTGACCTCGTGCTCGTGCTCAGGGTAAGGAAACACTACTTAAAGCAGGAGGGCCAAGGTCAGCTTGTGAATGCAGGAGAGATGTGGACACCCCTGAGGAATGGACAGACTGACAAGGACGACTATGTACTGCCTACGGAAGGACTGACTGAACACAGGCTACAAACACTGCAGATGAGACCGTCCATTCCATCTGCTACTTCAGGAACCAGCCAAGCCAGCAGGAAGATGAAAGAAAACTCAGGCTGACCACAGAATCCACAAGAGGATTTGGCACTTATTCCTTTCTGGGGCACCAAAGATGTGCTTTGTTTAGAGCATCTTATCACCACAGCTGTTGGGGAATGTTATTTTAAAGTTGCTACTTCTGTTTATGTTGCATTTGTTTAACTCTGTGATACTGTGTTACTGTGCCTGTCTAACACACCTGATGGTCTAATAAAGACTGAATGGCCAATAGTAAGACAGGAGAAAGGATAGGCAGGGCTGGCATGCAGAGAGAAGAAATAGAAGGAGATCTAGAGAAAGGAAGAAGGAATGAGAGAGGAAGGAGGAGGACTTCAGGGGTCAGTCACCCAGCTACACAGCCAGACATGGAGTAAGAAGGAAAGAAAGGGCACACAGAAATAGAGAAAGGTGAAAGTCCAGAGGCAAAAGATAGATGGGTTAAGTTTTAAAAAGTTGCCTCGAAACAAGCCACGCTAAGGATGGACATTTATACTTAAGAATAATTCTCGAGTGTGATTTATTTGGGAGCTATGTTGCAGGCCCCCCAAAAGAGTAAAAACCAACAACATCTAGTTGCATTTCTAGTGGTTTGAATGAGAATGTCCCCCATGGGCCCAAATATTCGAACATTCAGTCCCAAGAAGGAGGCACAATTTGGGGAGGGTTAGGAAGGGTGGCCTTGCTGGAGGAAGCAGTCACTGGGGACAGGGGCTGAGAGTTGAAACCTCATCACTTCCAGTTCTCTGACTTTGCTTCATGCTTGCTGTTGGAGAGGTGAGTTCTCACCTTCCTGCTCCTACACCATGCTCCTTGTCATAATGGACTCATTCCTCAAACCATAATCCACAAATAAACTCTTTTTTTTTGAAAGTTGCCTTGGTCATGGTGTTTTATCATAGCAACAGAAAAGTAACTAACACATTCAGATATCCAGTTAGCTTCCTGCTGTTCCTAAAGCCAGGGCCTTCCCTGCTGTACAGTGTTTTCACATCCATAGTAAACCTGGAAACATGCATACCCATGTCTGCCTCTGGGCTCTCTCTGTCCCAGGCAATCATTGTGCCTATTTTTGAGCTGACACTTCAGTCCATAACAACTATAGCTTTAAAATGGGTCTTAACAACTTACAATGTTACCCACCTTCTCAAGGTTTGCTACTCTTCTAGATCACCTATTGTGGTGGCCAAATTTACCTGTCAACTTAGAGTTCACATAAAGTCATAGGACTTTGAGTAAAGCAGATTGGCTTCCTTAATGTGATGCAATCAGTTGAAGGATCTCAACAAAACAAAAATGTTGTCCTTAGGTATGGAGAGAGCTCAGCCAGTACAGGTGTTTGCTACTAATCATGAAGACTCCAGTTAGATTCCCGGATTTCACGTGATAGAGAAGACCAACTCCCACAAGTCGTCTTCTTATCTCCACATATACACCATGATAAATACACACACACACACACACACACACACACACACACCTGCAAATACACACTGATTTTGTAATTTAAAATTATTAAAATTTTAAAGATCAATTTCCCTGTGCTGCTTAGATTTTTGTCAACTTGACACAAGCCAGGATTGATGTAGACAGTCTAGTCTACTGTGGGTGATGACACCCCTAGGCTGGTGGTCCTGGGAGTATAAGAAAGCAGGCTGAGCAAGCCATGAGGAGCAAGCCAGGAAGCAGTGCCCTCCATAGCCTCTGCTTCAGTTCCTGCCTCCAGGTTCCTAGAGCTCTGCTCTGGCTTCTCTCAGCAATGGAGTATGCCATGTAAGCCAATAGACCCTTTGCTTCCCCAAGTGGCTTTTGGTCAGTCTTTTTATGACAGCAGTATAAAGCCAATGAGGACACTCCCTGAGCCAGAGAGAACCTTCAATAGCGTGGGCTTCCCAGTGGACCCTCACCATAAGCCATTTTGAGCGGAATGACCACTGCAGGTTTGGACTTGCTCTATCATGCTGCTTTAAATGCTGCTTTTTAAAAATTTGTGTTATATGTGCTTGCTTACAGGATAGATGTGCTCTGAATGAGAAAGGTCCCCATAGGCTCATATATTTCAGTGTTTGGTTCTTAGTTGGTGGAACTGTTTGGGAAGGGTTAGGGGATGTGGCCTTGTTAGAGGAAATGTGTCACTTGGGGCAGGATTTGGGGTTTCAAATGTCCACGTCATTCTCAGTTAACTCTCTCTGCTTCATTCCTATGGAACAAGATCTAAGCTCTTAGCTGCTATTACAGCTCTAGGCCTGCTTGTCTGCCATGCTCCCCACCATGCTGGTCATGGACTAACCCTCAGGATCCATGAGTCCCAAATTAAGTGCTTTCTTTTACAAGTTGCCTTGGGCATGGTGTATTTTCACAGCAATAGAAAAACAACTAAGATAATAGACATAGAAATATTTGTTTCTGGTCCTCTTTCTAGAGAACTGTGATGACTCATTTGACCACTGTGTTCTGTTGTTTGGGGCCAGATGCCTCTGCATCATCAGTGATTCCTAGCTCATCCTTTTCTCTCCTTTGATGAATCCAATTGCATAGATGTAATCCCATTAAGCTGTGCACTGAGATCATAAGGTGTTTTCCTTTTTGTTTTTGTTATTGTTGTTGTTATGTTTTTCCCTTTAAGCTTACATTCTGATATTTTCTATTAGTTTATATTCCTGATTACCAACTCTGGCATTTTGTCTAATCTGATCTTTAACTGGACAATTGATTTAACTGTAAATATCACATCCATTAGTTTGATTCACTTCAATAATGGTTTTATTTTACAGGAATGAGTGTATTGCCTCAATATAAGTGTCCCACATGCATGCACAGACCACAGAAGCCAGAAAGGACATCAGATCTCCTGAAACTGGAATTATATACAGTTGTGAGCTGCCACATAGGTGCTGAGAACTGAAGCTTGGTCCACTATAAGAGCAGCTAGTGCGCTTAATTGCTGAGCCATCTCTCCAGCACCCACTTTTTATTTTGTATTCTTGGGACAGAGTTTCACTATAAAACCCAGACTATTCTCAGACTCTCCATCCACCTGCCTGAGCTTCCCACCTCAGCTGGGAATTACAGGTATATAGTCTCCTTACACATACTAGTCTTGCTTGTGGTGACCACTGAGGCCTCAGCTCATCTGTGGGTCTGCTTCTATTGCCTGCTTTTCCTCTTGGCTTTCAGATCACTGGTGTTTTCTCCTGGTGTAATTTTAGATCACTGAATATAAACAACAGTTAAGGAACTCTAGAGAATGCCCCCTACCCATACACACACAGCTATAATTAACCCTTTCTTCTGTTGGGCAGATGGTGAGTCTTTGAACAGCTCTAATAAGAACATGTCTACATTAAGGTCAGATAAAAGCTGATAAATCAGTTTGTGCTCTCTGGCTTGTCCTGGTCTCAGGTGCCGAATCCTTGCTCATCCTGAGCCACTTAGAGTTGTAAAGTGACCTTGGCATGTTTGACACCCCTCAGGTTTCTATATTAGTCCACCTTCATCAGGATTCAGCAAGAGTATCAGGGGAAAGCCACTGCACCCAGCTGCTGGTGATGTCAGGACTCGCCACCCTTCAGAGCTTTCTGTTCCTACCACATGGCTGCCAGACACTATCCCACACCCCAGGAGTCTTTATCTTCCTCAGAAAGCTTGGGAAACTCCACTCTACCCTCTAAGCACCTGTCTAGCCTCTGACCTTCCTCAGCTTCCTTCTTCTACATGGGTTCCCAAGTGGCATCTTTTTGACTGTCTAGGAAACTAGGGACCTGGAGTTCTGTCAAATTTTAGAAGGGACCTTTCTGATACAGCACAAATCTCAGTCTCTAGGTTGGGGCAAGAGCCACCAGATGATTAAATGGAAGTGTGCCTGCCATGTACACTAACCTTGGAACCTAAATATGTGGAAATATGCTGATCTTGGGTGATGCAATCTTCTTATAGATGAAACACAAAGCAATAGACACATGAAAAGCCTGGGTAATTTTAATGCCCAGAAGTATAACTTTTATGTTACATTAAAAAATGAACTTAAGTAAGGAAACATTCCAATAATAATTAGCATGGCACTCATTCCCAGTATATGTAAAGAGCTCTCATCAATCAAAAACTAATAGAAACACACATAGAAAATAAGGAAGGGCTATAATTAACTCACAGAAAAGGAAATGTACATGACTAGTTGTGAATAGACACCCAACCTCACATGTTCAAAAAAAGGCAAAGTTTTGAAATGAGAAAATATTGTTTTTAATCTGCAAATTAGTCAAATCACCAGCCAGCCAAACCAGCCAAACAAAGCCAAGATTGCTAATACCAAATTGACACATGGTATTGTTTCCTTTGTTGGCTTGGTCCTTCTCCTTGAGGAAGGATGACAGGGAGCCATCTCCTGCTCTTTCTGTCACCTTTGCCTCAGATACTACAAGCACAGGGATGGGCAGGGCCAGGCAAGCAGATCATTGAAAGCTGGGTCTATTTCAGAAGGAAAAGAAATTATGCAGAAGGGATATTAGAAATAGAGTGTTCCCCTTGAATTGTGCAAGATAGAACACCTAATAGCTTAAACATTGACAAAAGAGTCTCCCTGTGGCCTGGTTTTTCATCCTTTGCCTGTGTGCCTGCCTGCAGGGCACCACTTCCCCAAGTCTCCCAATTGCACAGATCCCAGCGCCCATGGTGAGTCCTCCTTTCCTTTGCTCTCTGCCCCCAATGTGCTGAGTCCTCTTCTGGCCCCAGGTTTGGACTCAGTCAAATAGATGCTGCCTAGCCTCAGCAGCACAGTTTGGAGTGGTGGGTCAAGTCTGTTGTCCCAGGAGCAGCCTGGCCTCCCCATTCGCATTTTCTCATGTTGAGATCTGGGAGCCAGCTGAGATCAATCCACTGATACTGCTCTGAGGATAAGACCTCCTGCTCCAGGTTAAGATGGTCTACAACAAAACCAACGGACAACACTTTCTCCATCAGCACAGGGCACACCTGCCCTTGTGAATGATGACCTCTGCAGTGTCAGACTGGATCCTTGATTTCCTCCTTGCTCTGGTGAGAGGGGTCCAAGGTGGACAGAGCTGGACTCATTCTGTGTGGCTGGAGGAAGACCCTGGGTTGAGTGTACTTACCCCGGCCATTCCTTCTTCCCCAGGTCTTACAGACATTGAGGGTACCTCTGGAACAGTCATGGCATTTTCCGTTTTCCAATGAGTTAGAAAACCCAGGGCTTCAGTATCCAGCCTAAGACAGGGGCTCCTGCCTCCCCTTCCATCATTAACTCTCCTGTATCCTTTTCATCCAGACCTCTGTTAAAGCCCTGATTTCCTCTAGAGCTGTACAACCCTGAACATACCCCAGCTCAACCGATCTGCAAAGCCAAGCAGCTTGGGCCTGCTTAGTACTTGGATAGAAAGCATCCCAGTAGCAGGTGGGTTTCTATTACCTGGACAGAATCCCAGGCTGTGTATGTTTGTGCTGGACTGGCATCTGGAAGGCAGTGACCCTACCACCCAAGTACTTAAGAGCATATATGTTGTTGGTTGTTTTTACTCTTTTACTCTTTTGACTCTTTTGCTCTTTTATGGGTCTGCCACCCAGCTCCCAAATCATACATGGAGGCTTATTCTTAATTATAAATGCCTGGCATTAGCTTGGCTTATTTCTTACCAGCTTTTCTTAATTTAAGTTTTCCTGTCTATCTTTCACCTTGGGATTTTTATCTTTCTCCATTTCTGTATACCTTTTCTTTTCTTTCTACTCTGTGTCTGCCACCATAGATTTTGAAGTAAGGTTTCTCATTGGTCTTGGACTCACTGAGTAGGCTTGAATGGCTGGCCAGATAGCTTTGAGGATCTGTGTTTGCCTCCCCAGATATGGGATGACAAGCCTGTGCTCCCCACTCTACCTTTTATGTGGATGCTTGGGATCAAACTAGGTGCCCTTTATTAACTGCACCATCTCCCCAACCTCCCATGATGATTATTCTACCTGCCATGTATAGTTTAGAGAAGTCAATGTCAAGGCTGAGTACTTAGCACATAGTCTGGCACAGGAAATACACTGTGGGTAGTATTGATGAGTACTTGCTGGCTAGTTCTCCAGGGCCAGATATTGCAGAAAAGGCTAGAAGCACCACCCCTCTGGTTTGCCACTGTACACAGCACCTTATGTTTCTGCTGACTTACCATGCCCCAACCCTCTACTGAAGCTGCTCCCCCGAAAGTCCCCAGTGGAGCTCTCCAGATGGTATGGACCACGAGTTTTTCCTGCAGCTGCCATGCTGCCGACTCTCCCACCTTCTTCGATTTCCTTTTAGTTTCTGTGTCTCTTGTTGCTTTTGTTTCGATATCTTGAGATGAGAGTCTCACTGTGTAGCCCAGGCTGGCTTGAACCCCAGATCCTCCTGCCTCAGTTGCTTGCATTCTGGGGCTGCACTTCTGATAATAATGTCTATCCTTCCCACCCATTTGCCTCTCTCATCAGAGATCTGAGTGTTTATTCCATAATTTAGAGATCTGGTGAGCACAGACTTCTCTAGGGACAGAGGCAAAGCCATAGTCACTCAATAGTTGTCCATTTTTATCCACCAAGCTGAACTCACTATTGTGTGAGAAGGCCAGTAGAGTTCCTGCAATGTTCTCATTCTCATGCTATAGAAATCTACCGCCGGGCGGTGGTGGCGCACGCCTTTAATCCCAGCACTCGGGAGGCAGAGGCAGGCGGATCTCTGTGAGTTCGAGGCCAGCCTGGGCTACCAAGTGAGCTCCAGGAAAGGCGCAAAGCTACACAGAGAAACC
>CABHPH010151302.1:24918-53326 GCA_902168325.1 Peromyscus nudipes | reverse complement strand
TGTGTATGGAAGCTGACATTGGCGTCTTCCTCATTCACTCTCCACTTTATTCAATGAGGCAAGGCTCTCAGTTAGACCCAGAGCTTGGCAATGGTGCTAGACCAGCTAGCCAGCTTGCCCTGGGGGGTCATCTTTCTCCACTTCTAGGATTATGGCGGGGTTCCATTTCCACCCAGCATTTATTATATGGGTGCTGGGGATTCAAACACTGGTCCTGGTCCCCACGCTTGAGTGGCCAGTGCTTATCCACTGAGCCAGCCAGCCATCTTCCCAGTCCCCAGTACTTCTTCCTTTTCCTTTTGATACTAATAACTACTGTCTGTGCCCAATACAATACGTTGGCACAACTACTGTCTGTGCCAATGACAATACCGTCATTGTCCTGCTCCTGGCTCTCCTTCCACAACCATTGCTGAATTCATGGGGATAAAAGGAGATCCTTGGATGTCAGACAAGGAGTTTCCAAATGGAAGAATCTTCTTCTTCCCTCCTTGGTGACACTCCTGTGACTGGGGATTAAATGTGCTGTGTGTTCTGGATCTCCTGATGGACAAGACTTTATATCATAGCTTTCAAGGTCGTAGGTGTGGATGTAGAGGAATCAGAGCAGCAAGGGAAGATGAAATTAGACATATGTGTGACTGTGTAATCCATGGCTTTTCATCACTTACTGTCTTCTGGCAACAGACCTCATCTTCTAGCTGTGGAGATGCTCTCCTGACACAGGTCTAGCCCATTACTGTGACCTTTGCCCTGATATGGCTGCTGGCCAGTACTGGGTATGAGAGCCACAGTCAATCATACTCTGCTGCGAGATTAAGTCAAAGACTGGGAGAGAAGCTCTTCCTTCCTTTGTGAAGCGAGAAGTTTCTGTCAATCATGCTGTTCCATGGGGACAAGGGAAGCAGAACCAGAACATGAATAAACAGATGCAGGCTGAGGGTACCAGGTACTCTCTGGGGTCTCCTCCATTGCTCCTTCAGTTACATGAATATTCTCAGTGTCTTTCTCAACAATGGGAGCTGGTTATTCTGTTTTCAGTGAGCCTCTGATAGGTTCTGACATGCATGGCCAAAAATGCCCTGCCTACTGCCCTTTCTCTTGCCAGTTTAATTTGTTAACACAGAAGAGACATCCCTCAAAGGACATCAGGAAATAAATAACAAAGGCCTCTTCTGAAGACTCAGGTCCTGCAGACAACAGAGGAGGGCTCCTGTCACAATGATTTTGATTGCAAAAAGGAGGTGGAATTATGACCTTGGTTTGGTTTTGTTATTTTTGTTGTTTTTGAAATAAGGTCTTACTTTGTAGCTGGGCTGGGCTCATACTTGCAACATTCCTCCTGTCTCAGTTAGCTGAGTGTTGGGACTACAGGTATGAGCCACCACACCCTATCAGGAACTCGTTTCTTATTGTAGGCCGATGTAATCTGGAAAGTGCAGACTCCAACCTCACAAATTCACACAACTCTCTTACCTGAAATGACTCATGGCTGGACCCTATACATCCTCCCCAAGACGCAGTCCATCAGGAACTGAACCATGGAGATTACTTGAGCTTGCCACACCTTCTACCTCACCACTCTTCCAGTGTTAACGGCCAGTGTCTCAGTTAGGGTTTCTACTGCTGTGATGGAACACCATGACCAAAGAGCAAGTTGGGGAGGAAAGGGTTATTAGGCTTACACTTCAGCATTGCTGTTCATCACTGAAGAAAGTCAGGACAGGAATTCAAACAGGGCAGGAGCAGGAGGCAGGAACTGATGCAGAGGCCATGGAGTATGCTGCTTACTGGATGGCTTCCCATGGCTTGCTCAGCCTGCTTTCTTATAGAACCCAGGATCAGCAGCCCAGGGATGGCACCACTAACCATGGGCTGGCCCGTCCCCCATTGATCACTAAATGAGAAAATGCCTTACAGCTGGATCTCAAGAGGGCATTTCTGTAAACTCAGTCTCCTTCCTCTGATGACTCTATAGCTTATGTCAACTTGACATACAAAACCACCCAGTACAGTGAGAGAAGTGTAGAGGAGAAAGAATCAAAAGTAACAGCAAGATTTGAGGGAGTCGGTTATTCAATGAGGCCACTGAGCTAGAGGAAAACTGATTAAGGAGTGAGTGGACATGTGGGAAAGATCAATTCACACTTGAACGTGTTATATAGACGGGGGATGCAGAACTCTGACCATGTGTTTGTATTATATTGGGAGGTACTCAGAAATAACCTAGAATCGGAGCAGAGATGTAGTCCAGGCCCTAAGGATGGATGTCACACACACACGTATATTAAACTGCATCCAGAAGAACTGAATAACTCTGACGTAGATGACGACTCCACTTAGATTTCTAAGGCCAATGTGACAAATGGCCACAGGCAGAATGGCACAAAGCAGTAGCAGCCTATTGTCTTCGTGAGGCTAGACATACAAAATGAAGGTAAGATGAGCTCCCTGGGAGGCTACCACTCTGTTTCCACCACCCCCCATCCTTCCTGGCTTCTGTGAGTTGTGGACCATCTTTAGCATTCTTTGGCTCCCATCTGTATACCCAGGTCTGTTTCCCTAGCCCAGGTGCCCATCTTTCTGTTACCTGTTCCTCTTTTGTAAAAACACCAATCACCTTGGATTTAGGGCCCACCCTTGATCCATTTATGACTTTTACTTAACTGGCAACGTGATGGGAAGGCTTGATATTCTGGGGGTTAGCAGAAAAGTAAGGAGAGAGAGGTAGAAGGAAAAGTGATGAGGACAGACAGACTGACCAAGGGGACTGAGCAGGGACAAGTCCTCATTTTTTCCTTCCTATGAGGTGGGTATTGACCACACACAGGTCACTGCTTCTGTCCATCACATAATCCTGGTAACCTGAGAAAGTGATTGTCCATGAAAGTCTGTATGTCCAGGACTTGAAGGGGCATCCTAGAACACAGCACTTTCGGTCCCCCAGTTGGATATCCTCACGCACACAACGATGCTTGCTCACCCTCCCTAACAGCCAGCAGCTGCGTTAATACTGAAGGTGGGAAGATGGCAGGGCTGAAGCCTAATGGGTTGGGGAGTGAATGAGCAGGAACCATTCAAGGGATATGGGTGTGGCTCAGACTGTGACCGCTATCCCCCAACCCGTACCCCTCAAGATTTTGCCACATCTGGAAGTTCTTAGGAAGTAGACTTGTGATTTTAGTCCAAAGTTCAGTTTTCAGGATATATCTACTCAGTCCTTAGCCATCTGACATCATGGAACAACCAAATTATTGGAGATTAAAGTGTCCCTCAAACTCCATGAAAGGCCCTCTGACCCTCCTTATCTGGCAAGGCACTCTAGGACACGCTATTTAAATGAACCCAATTTCCAAAGCGCACCTATCTCTACTGAATGCGATAGCTATCTTGCTCTGCCTTCAGAGTACTTATCTTCAAAGCGTTCAGGCAGAGGCACACAAGCCTTGATTTTTTTTTTCCTCAAAAAGAAATCATCAGGAAATCTGCCTCCATGCAGACCTTTGGCTGTGTGATTTCATTATTCATGGTTGGCATACCTCTTCTGGCTTTTGATCTGTAGTTTACAGAAAGTGTGCATAAGGAGGCTCTCTTTTCCATAAACCGGTCTCTTTAGCCTCTCAGCCTGGAATAACTTTCCATTTATTCCTCAGATAAAGCATTGATGCTGTGAGCAGGCATATATTAAATCTATCATGACACAAATGCAGCCCAGACTTCTCCTGCCCCGATAAACAACCAGATCCCCATCCGGTGGGCACTCAGGTGAGTGCTGATGATGAACAGAGAAGTGGGGGTGTGTGTGGAATTTTCCACACCCATCAGCGCTGGAGGCAGAATTCTTCTGAGAACAATTTTCAGACTCTATCAGCAGTATCTCATTCTATTCTTAACTTGCTGACGTAGTTAAATAAATAATCTCAGTCCTGAATCATGAATAAGTGTTTTAAAGTACTCGCCAAAGAAACCATTCAACTGACGTTCTTCAGTGGCTTTCTGCCTCTGTCCTAATAAAGACCGGTATCACGAGCCTGGCTGCTGAAGACCTGCTTTCCTCTCTCCAGCTTGCTTTGCTTCAGGCTCTCTGTCCCTGTTGCTTTCATTTCTCAGTTGTAATGCTTCTCCTCTGGGTTGTTTGTTTTTGCTCTTTTTTTTGGGGGGGGGCCCACCACCCAGCTCCCAAATAAACCACACACGGAGGCTTATTAATTATAAATGCCCGACCTTAGCTTGGCTTGTTTCTTGTTAGCTTTCCTTAACTGAAATTATCCCGTTCTCTTACTTCTGTAAATCTTATTCTTTCTCCGTGGCTTGCTGTGTAGCTGGGTGGCTGGTCCCTGATGTCCTCCTTCTCTGGCTACTTCTTTTCTTCTTCCTTCCAGATTTCTCCTTCTATATGTTCTCTCTGCCTGCCAGCCCTGCCTATCTCTCTCTCCTGCCTTGCTATTGGCCAGTTCTTTATTAGACCATCAGGTGTTTTAGACAGGCACAGTAACACAGGTTCACAGATGCAAACAAATGCAACATAAACAAAAGTAACACACTTTAAAATAATATTCTACAACACTTCTGCTACCTCCTCTGAGTTCCATACTCCAAATTCTCCCTTCACCTCTTCACTTCCTGCTCTCCCTTCTCATCACCACAATGGCCACTCTCCCTGGGAAGCCTTTCTTCACAGACTATGCACTGCCCCTCTACTACCCATTCCCAACCTAGTACCAGATCCTTTTGTGCTTGCCAAGAACTTCTATTGTTTGGATAAACTAGCTCCGAAGACTCGTATGTTGAAGCCTTGGCCCCCACCTGGTGGCAGTATTGAGAGGCGATTAGATCCCCAGGGCACTAGAGTTGAAATGGGCTATTAGGTAGTTGCAGCAGTTGGACACTGAGGGTCATGGCCTTCAAGGACCCTTTGCTTCCTCCTGTCTCTGTTTCCCAGACTCCATGGAGAGCTCCTCTGCTCCACCATGCATTCGCTGCCCTGATGTTCTGCCCTGCTTCAGACCCATGGCAATGAAACTGAGCAGCCATTAAGAGCCAACATAAGACTTTTCTCCTTGAAGGTGACTTTCTCAGGTCCCCTGTCACAGCACTAGGAAAATGACGAACATCTCTCAAGTCAAGATAGGCTAGATGTATGACTGTAGCCAGCACCATCACTGCCTCAGGGGGGATGAATGAGGAGCCACTGAGCTGAAGGTACTTGTCTATCAAGGTTCATTGCCAAGTCCATAAGCTACCTCTCCCCAAGGTACTTGCCTGCATGTGAGTTCATGTACATATGTATGTGCATTATAGAGTCTTTATGACATAACTGTTCATTTGATATAGACATGTATCCTTATTTCTAGAGAGCAAACAATCCTGAGAACAGAAAGATACTGTTATCTGTTTCACTGTTGAGCCCCCAACTGAACTTGATTATGTGCCAAAAAGGGATGCTCCATAAAATATATTGAGTTAATTTGCTGGTCAAGTTATGCTAATTATTTTAAAGCATGTTGTATGTATTTCTGGGAAACATGGCAATCTTCATCTCCTCACACCATAGTATTGGTAGAGAACCTGATTCCCAATGCTGCTGCTAATAATGTAATTGCAAAGACATTTCTCTAAATCTATGACTACGATGCTTCTGACCCCATAGAAATGACTCCATTTAGTTCAACTCAGCAAATGTTAATTAAGGGCTATGAAGTCCAAGGTCCCTAGTGTGTCAACATGGAACTCCATTTCGGTGGATTATTTAAGATGGAAAAAAAAAATCAAATCTTTGAACAAGTTTGGACTCTTAAGTCTGACTCTGTCAGTAACCAAGCAATGTTTTCCTTGTTATACCACAGCATTCATTCATTCCTCGGAAGTTCTTCAAAGTTCCTCGTGGGACTTTTGGTAGGTCTAGTTATGATGGATCTGTATTAAGTGCTTAGGAAGGAGCAATGTGAAAGAGGAGAGCAGGACTGTCCTTCTGTTCATTCACGTGGAAGGAGTTCAGTAGGTCAGGGCCCTGACTGGCCGACCACAGGACACTTGGGTTCAGTGTCTCACCTCTGCTCTGTCGGGGCAACAGCAACACAAATTCAGCAGTTGACCCCCAGCCCTGGACCTCAGCTTGCTGTCTGTACAGTGAGGGTGTTGGGCTGGATGATGATAAAATAGTGTTTGGTATTAGACACTCATTGCTCCAGATGGCTCTCCCCAGTCCCTGGAGCTGCTGGGCACAAAGGTGTCAGACTAGTTCTTCATCCATAGAGCTTTGTCGCCCTTCTTGTAGGGCAAATGTGGACACAGTGTTCCTTTCTCAATACCGGGGCCTAAGACCTGCCATAGAGCTCTTGCTACTTCCATCACTTGTGAGGTCCGCGCACTCTTCTGGCTCTCAAGGGGATAGTATGCTTGCATTTCCAACGGAACCAGTGACTTGCGACTTGACAGCACGGGACTGCACAGGCTGGGAATTCCTCAAGTAGCGATTATTCAGTTTCACATGAACAGAAGTTCTCAATATTAGGATTTTGGTTTACTCACATTTCACATGAAATATCTAAATTTAAACATCTAAATGACTGTCTATAGAAAACCAGATAACGGCGGAAGCTGAACCCCTTTTCAGAGAAGTAGGGGTCAGATCACTGAACCAGCTGTTCCAGGCAACTGAAAACCCACTTAGCAATGACTAAAATCCAAGGTTGGTCACCCAGTAAATGCTTGGAAGCCCGGCTCAAGGTGTCATGCTGTGGCTGGCTCAAGGTGTCATGCTGTGGCTGAGCCAAGCTCTCCCTGTGCGGTTCTCCCCATTTCCAGAAGCACAAGCACCTTCCTACAAGCCTTGCCAGCCCATCCTCCACCCACCCCCACTACTCTCCCTTGTCTCCAAAGGCTGACAGAGCAAAGGCGAGCTTTGGTTTCACGCTCCACTGTAGAACAAACACACACTAAGACAATGTTGGGTATGACTGTGGCTGACTTGCCAAAGGACTAACTGGCATTCATCCCTGTGGTTGCCCAGCAGCTGCAGACATCAGCCCTCCCCACAGCCTGCCATAGAATGATCTTCCGCTGTACGAGGGAAGAGCGGCTGCACAGGATCATGCAGTCGCTGTAGCCTGCACCTCTGGGAGATTTTTCACCCTCTGAATCTGGACTCTAACGGTGCATAAGTCCATAGTGAAAAACAAGCTTCCAGCTGCAAATGCAGCGGTGCAGAGGAAGGATGCCTTCCTGAGACCCATACTTGGAGAAGTGGATGAGAGGAAACGCACCAGAGTCATGGATTGTTAGCATAAACTTAATCCTGTTGATCGGAAGGAGGAGGAGGGAGCACTTGGTTCCTTGCTTAGCCTGCCTGGCATTTAAGACTCTGTTCTTCAGAGAAGTGTCCTCTGCTTATTGTCCCCATGGCACACCTGACACATTAAGGAGGAGGCTGCCCCTAGACACTGCAAAGCCTTTCCAGGTCACTTCATTTTTCACCAAGTTTTGGGCATCGCAATGCCGTCTTACAAGTCAAACAGGATTTACTAATCTTAGCTTGTTGGCCTGCCTTATGTTCCCTCTCGTCATGCTGTTGTGTCAGCATCTTAGTGAACTTCCTGATTGTCGGCGTCCAGTCAATTCCTGTACTCAGTGTATTAAGTCTGGTCCTTTGGAAAGGGGGCAGGACGGGCTGGGTAGCCTGTTAGTCATCTTCATGGGACTCTAACAAATTCTCAGAGATAATCAGTTTAAAAAGTGGTAAGTTTATTACGGTGTTTGAATGAGATGTCCCCACAGTCTTGGGCATTTAAACACTTGGTCCCTCCTGATGGTGCTGTTCTGGAGGTTTGAGAGGTGTCACCTTCTTGGAGGAAGTATGTCACCAGAGGCCGGCTTTGAGAGTTTAAAACTCATGCCATTTCTAGTTCAACCTCTTGTTTGTTTTTGCTTTTTTGGGAGTCCCACTACCCAGCTCCCAAATAAATTCACACACAGAGGTTTATTCTTAATTATCAATGCCTGGCCTTACCTTGACTTAGTTTCTAGCCAGCTATTCTCAGCTTATCCCATCTACGTTTTGCCTGTGGGCTTTTCCCATTCTCTTATTTCTGTAAATCTTACTCTTACTCCATGGTTTGCTGTGTAGCTGGTCCCTGATGATCTCCTTTTTCTCTCATTCCTCGATCTCTCTTCTCAGATTTTTGTCTGCCTGCCAGTCCCACCCATCCTTTCTCCTGCCTCGCTATTGGCCAGTTCTTTATTAGGCCATCAGGTGTTTTACACAGGCACACTAACACAGTTTCACAGAATTTAACAAATGCAACATAAACAAAAATAACACACCTTAAAATACTCCACAACAATCTCTGTCTCATGCTTGTGGTTCAAGAAACACACCTTCCTGCTCCAGGCACCATGCTTCTCTGCCATCATGAACTCATCCCCATGGAACCATCAGCCCAAATAAACTCTTCCTGATAAGTTACCTTGGTCATGGTGCTTTATCACGGCAATAGAGAAGTAACTAAGACAGTTTTATTCTGGTCCATGATTTCAGAGATTTCCACCGTATCACTTGAGCCTGTTGCTTTGGGACCGAGACACATTAAGTCATGATGGGAGTATGCAGTGGAGGAGGCAAAGAGAGAGGTACAAAGGAGGTACAAAGGAGAACCTCAGGAGCCCACCTCCAACTGATCTAACTTCCTTCAACGTGGCCCCGCTTCTAAAAAAGTCTATCACTTCTCAGAGCTAGCACAGGCTGGGGGAACAAACCTCGACCACATGTGGCTTTGAGGAGCATTCAAAAGCCACACGGTAGCAGGGCCTAGCATTGTAAAATATAAAAAGGAGAAAAAGCATTGGAAGGGAAGGTCACCAGGTTGCGATGGAGCTCTCATGTCTGGGAAGAGGAACAAGCAAGGAGGGAGAGGGGTTGGTAAGCCTCACACTGATACAGACCGGATGGTGTTTACTGACTCCTGCAGACCTTCAGACCAAAGATGGCTCATTAGCAGAGCTCTACCTGCACCGAAGTGGCCAGGCCCTTGCTGAATTCACTGTTGACCAGAGTATTTGCAGGAAGAGTGCAGTTTCAGCTGCAAAGCAGAATAATAAACCACACTCCTTGCAAATTCACCCTGCCCACCCTGGCTTTGAAGTGCTTGGGCCGGTTAATCCCACCAGACAAGAATAAGACTGTTACCAGAATGTTGAGCAGAATTTGAAGCAAGCTTGATTTTTTTCGGGGTGTACCTGGGAGCTGGCCAGTGGCTGCCTCCTAAGCTGGGTTAAAGAGAGCAGCCCTGAGTCTGTTTCTTAGGGCCCTTTTAAGAAATAAAATCATGAGTCGCAGCAAAGCAGGTTTACAGAGGACAATGGAGCCGTAGGAAGTACAGAGAAATCTCAAAAAAGCAGCAGCCATCACCATGTGATAGTCATGTGACTGGGGAGGGCTAGAGAGGGTTTGGGTGTTCTCAATTCAAGGCAAGGTCATGGGTTGGGGCGAAAACGTACTCTTAACAATACAGGGCAATGGCTCCTGCTTTCAAAGTGGAGTCAGGAAGTTCCTCAGGCATAGGACCTTGTACATGCTGGGCAAGTACTGTACCACTAGCTGTATCCCCAATACCTATTTGGAGACAGAGTTTAACTTAGTTGTCCAGGCTGGGCTTGAACCTAGGGATCCTTCTGCCTCTGCTTCCCAGTTGTTGGCTGTTTTTGTGCCACCACCACACCTAGCTAGTACAAAGGTGCGTGCGTGTGTATGTGCGTGCGTGCGTGTGTGGACAGGAGATTCTTTTAGCCCAGACTGGCCTTGAACTCCGTATGTAGCTGAGGATAACCTTGAACTCCTACCCCCCCACACTGTCTCGACCTCCCCTGTGTTGGAATTACAAGCATCACACCCAGTTTGATGCAGTGCTAGGGATCCAACCAGAGGCTCTTGTATGTCAGACAAGCATCCTGCCATCTGAGCTAAATCCCCAGGATCTTACTGTGCATCTCTGGCTTGCCTGTAACTCGCTGTGTAGACAGGGCTGACCTCAAACTCACGGAGATCCACTTATCTTTGCCTCCCAAGTGCTCAGATTAAAGGCATGTGTGCCACCATGCCTGGCAACACGTTTATTCTTAAAAGGAGATCTGCTTGGGGCATTTCCTGGTTGTCATGGCCAGAGTCTAGCTCTCTATCAGTGTAAATGGTGGTACCCTGAGTGGAGAGGCATCATCACAGTGGACCTTTTCCCCTCAGGCCAGCCCACTTTGCTGAGGACGAATGCTGAGCAGAGGAGTGTGGGAGTGTGGGTTCTATTGTAGGCGTGCTTATCTCTGGTTAAGTCTACACCTCTCTACTTAAGACTTTACCTAGTCTCTAGAACTTTGAGTCATCTCAGATTTGAACTATGAGTGTGCTAGAATCAAAGAATGATCTTGGTGTCACACAAAGGAACATATGGACAAGGGAAAGCAGCTCAGCAAAGCAATTTCTTTTTGCAAAAGGAAGCATCAGAACACAAAGTGGCCTAGGAAGCAGGTGGTACAGGAAGTTGGCTTGGTTTTTTATTTTAATACAGGCGGTAACTGTGTCTTTTCCCTATTGGTGAGGGTCTGGCCTCACAGTCTTTCATGATGAAAGAGAGATGGAAGGGCTAGATACTCCAGTCCATCAAATTCCCGGGATGCAGCAAGGCCTTGTGTAAAAGTGAGTTTTGTCAGGTAGAGGAGACTAAATACTTGCAGGAAAGTTTTACAAAGTAGGGGAGCTTTGTGTAATATTGTCCCTTGGAAGGCAAGTTGCCTAGAAAAAGTTGTTTTCTCAACTACAGAGTGTTTCAGGAAAACCCTTCCTTCCCTCCCTCCTTCCTTCCTTTCTTCCTTCCTCCCTTCCTTCCTTTCTTCATCTTAACAGATCTTCTCTGACCCATGTTCATCTTTTTTTCTGTCATAATCTTGAAGAAAGTTGCAAGAAGTAAACTCTGTCAACTCACTCTAAAGCTTTCCTGCCATTTCCCTAATACTACAACCCCAGGAAGTGTCTTAGTTAGGGTTTTCTCACTGCTGTGAAGAGACACCATGGCCACGGCAACTCTTATAAAAAACATTTCATTGAGGTGGCTCGCTTACAGTTTCAGAGGTTCAGTCCATCATCATCAGGATGGGGAGCATGGCAGCATGCAGGCAGATGTGGCTGGAGCTGAGAGTCCTACATCTTGACTCGGAGGCAGCAGGAAGTTGACTGACAGTCACACTGACTGAAGTTTGAGAAAAGAGATCTCAAAGCTCACCCACACAGTGACACACTTCCTCCAACAAGGCCACACCTCCCAATAGTGCCACTCCCTTTGGGAGCCATTTTCTCTCAAAGCACCGCAGGAAGCATGTGACCTGAACAGCAAAGCATGACAAGCAAGGCTCTGAGATAAATTTGTGTCCATCTTGTAGTCCACCTAACATACAAATCTATAATATTTGGGTCTTTGTTTTTTGGGGGATTTTTTTTTTTGAGACAGGGTTTTTCTGTGTAGTTTTGGAGCCTATCCTGGAACTCACTCTGTAGCCCAGGCTAGCCTCGAACTCACAGAGATCCGCCTGCCTCTGCCTCCCGAGTGCTGGGATTAAAGGTGTGTGCCACCACTGCCGCGTGTATTTGGGTCGTCTTAGACCTTTTCTTTCATTTTGAGTCAGAGCCTTGTTGTATATTCCAGGGTAGTCTCAAATTCAAGATCCTCTCCCTCCTAAGTACATGTCCTTTTCACAAACAAGCCTTCATAGCCTCTGTCCTGTCACCTGGACATGCTCAGTTCTTCACTATTTATGCTGTTCCATTTACTACAACTAAATTCAAAAGTATGATGCAAAAAAAAAAATCACCGCTCTCACTTCAAAGGGAATGAGATAGTTTACTCTGGAGACAAATTTGAGTGACCATGGCCTAGGAACACGGAGCTAGGTTTCCCCAGGCCCCATGTTCCAATGTGGAAGCACTTTCATGGAGTTTTTATAGTAACAGAACAAAGAAAGGTGTAAATCAAAGCAATTTTAAAAATACATTGGTGGAAACATTAAGTGGGCAGTTACATTCAGCAGAGAAATCTCGACTACAGGCCTCTGATGCTCTCTGACAGCACCCTTAATTGTTTCAATGGTGGAGAATAGGGTTTTACTAAGTTAGTACATTCCAAAGGTTTTTTATCTGTTTATCAGGATGTTAAGTCTGATGCAGAACAGGGCAAGGGAGCTAAAAATGGCCCCAAAGAAACTATAATTAGGCTATTGAATTCTCCATAGTCATCAAAGTTTTCTTGAGTTGATCAGCGACTTACTTAGGGTTTCTATTGCTGTGATAGAATCTGACCAAAAGCATCTTGGGGAAGAAAGGGTTTATTTCAGCTGATATACCCAGATCACAATCCATCATGAAGTGGAAAGGTCAGGGCAGGAACCTGAGGCAGGAACCTGAGGCAGGCACTGAAACAGAAGCTATGGAGGAGCACTGCTGACTGGCTTGATCCTCCTGGCTTGCTCAGCCTGCTTTCTGATGGCCCCCAGGACCACCAGCCCAGGGGTAGCACCACTCAGAGAGAACTGGGCCCTCCCACATCAATGGTCAATTAAGAAAAAGCACCACAGGCTTGCCCACAAACCAATCCAGTCGGGGCATTTTCTCCGTTGAGGCTCCCTCTTCCAGCTGACTCTAAGCCCTGTCAAGCTGACACACAACTAGCCAGCCCAAGCAGCCTTCACAGTTAGCTTCTTTCTAGGAGTTCTTGTCTACACCCTTTATGACTGTAAGAAGGCTACCACTACTATAAGTGGTGTATTTCATCTCACCATGCCCAAAGACAAAAAAGTCACAGAACATAAAAATGTTACTGTGGAAATTTGGGCAGCACAACATTGGGCACCATCGGTTACCAAGGAGCTCCGAGATCCCTTTGTGGGTTATTGGTCTCGTCCATAAGAGCATTTAAAAAAATCAACCCGGAAACTGGAAGGCAGAGAAAAACAACCGAGCAGGCAAACTGTAAATCTTGGCCGCTGTGAGGAGGGGGAGATGGAGAAGAAGAAACCCATGCTGTGTGCAGTGGAGTGAGCAAGCAACCAACCACCCCAACTACACAGGTGAAATGAGCTGGGGGTGGGTGGGGTGGGTGGAGTGGGGGTGTTTGTGTGTGTAGGTGATGACACGAGAGAACAAGTAGGAAAACCCAGACTCTCTAGGAAAGCATGTCCAGGCTGTAATCAGTAACCGAAAGAAAAAGGGAAAATGACTTTTCCGAGGGGGAATTCAGAAAATCAGGAGAGCTCTTCAGCAGTGCCTGGGGGACGGTCTCCAAACACCCGCAAGCATCTGCCTTGAGGGAAGGAAAAAGTGCACTGTTTTATTAGGGGTAATGACCCCTCCCTCTATCTCATCTAAAGGGGAATGGGATTTAAGGGGATAGGGGTGGGAGAGCTGGAGTCCTGGCTGGATGACTGACAGGCACGACTGAATCAACTTTGTCAGGTCCCAAAGAAACCTTGGGACAAGTCTCACGCAGTAGGTGTGGCTTCTTCCAGCACATCTCACCCCTCCCTGGGCCCTAAACCTCTCTCTCCCAGGGGCTGGCCTTCCCTTCTCCCAGCCTCTGACCCCTGTATGACCTCCGTCATTTTGATCAAGCAGTCTTTTGGTCTCCTGGCTCTCTCCTGGCCTCCTGGTTCCTGGGCCCCTCTCCTGCACTGTCTCCTCTCTCATGTTCTCTTCCCTCTCACCTCCTCCCCACCTCGCCCCCCCCTCTCTCCTTTCATGGCCCAGTTCATCTGCTGGCTGGGTTCAGTCTAGACCCTCCCAGACACCTCTGGCTGTTTTCTCCCTCATATCTACAATAAACCACCTCCTCATGTTCTCATTTTTTCATTCATTCTTAAAAGGAGAAAAATGATAGTGTGAAATGTGTGGGGTATCCTGGAATGTCAGGCCTGCACCCAGGACCAGAGATAAACCTTAGATTTGTTCTTAGCAGGAAGAGTAGCTTTGCCGTAAAGGGCCTCACAAAAAGCCCAGATTCCTCCAACCACTTGTCATGTGGTCATCTAAGTACTAAGGAGGTGCTTCCTTTTCTAGAATTTCCAAGGAAACAGGAGGTGGGATGCAAAGTCCATAAGGAAGGGGTCCAACCCCAATGGCCTCCAAGCCCTTTAACATCTGTGTAGCCCCTTAACAAGAGAATTCTCATCATGTGTCTCCGTCCATTAATCGGGGAGGATAAATCCGGAAGTGCACATCTTTCTGTTCCTTCATTGTCACTTGAAAAGGAACATGAGCCTCTAACACTTTCACTCTTTACAGCGGGAGGAAGGGGGTCTGGAGCCTAGCCAGGCAGTGGTGTTCATCATGGGATCATACCTATTGATCTTAGTCCTTCACATTCCAACTTCGAAATAGATAAACCATCTGCTTTCTCTTCCTGGGGAGTGTCAGGATATGAATAAATTATGCTTCCTCAGCCTAGAGAGTCCTTAAAATAAAGTACTGTCAGTCCAAGGCCCTCATTTCATTAAAGCCATATTAGTTTCTATGGCTCATTTGATAGCATCTGATGGCTCCCCAGCATGGGAAGTACCATAAAGATGGGAGGAAGATAAAATCACCTCAAACCTGCCTTACCACCCCCTTCCCCCAGTGCTGAATAATCGTGAGAACCTCCAGGGACCCCAGTTATTTCTGGAGAAACCAGTGAGTGGAGTGAACTAGTCCAGGTCTTGGGGAATGATGTGATCTAGAAAATGGATAGGCTCCCAGAGAAGGCTGGAATGGGAAGACACATTATTGATGAATGAATTCAGTTATATGTGTGGAAACTGGTGGTGGGGGGTGGTGGTATTTGGGAGCATGGTACCTTTATACACCCCAAAGCTTTGCCCTTGTGAAGCTACTGACTACCTTCCTGCTTGAAGTATTATTCTTAGCTTGCTACAACTTTCTATTCCTTCCTCCTCTCCTTCTTCCCTCTCCTCCTCCTCTCTCCTCCTCCTTTATCCCCCTTCTCCTCCTTCCCTCTTGTATTAGTCAGGGTCCTCTAAGTAACAGAACTTATAAAATGAATCTCCCCTCTCTCTCTGTGTCTCTCTGTATCTCTCTGTCTCTGTCTCCTCTCTCATATCTATATGGGATACATTAGAATGACTTCCAGCTGTGTTCCAGCAAATCCAACAATGGCTGACTATGGATGGAAATTTCAAGAATCCAATAGTTGTTCAGTCCACGAGGCTGGATGATGGTCTTCAGTAGACACTGGAATCCTGAAGAAGTAGGTTCTAATGCTGGGGAAGGAGTGGACTTGCTAGCAAGATGAGGGCAAGCAGGCAAAGGGCAAAAGCTCCCTTCCTTCTTGTCCTTATATAGGCTTCCTGCAGAAGGTGTGACCCAGATTAGAGGTAGACTTTCCCAGCTCAAATGATCTGGGTTAAAGGTGTGTCTTCTACCTCAAAGATCCAGATTAGAAGTGGGTCTTCTACCTCTTATTAAGCAAAAATCCCTTCCTGGTGTGTGTACCCTCCATTTTTGGGTTTTAGTTCAAATGTAGTCAAGCTGACAACAAAGAATAGCCATCTCCCCCCACCCTCATATCCTCACCAGAGTTCGTGCTCTTTGATTTCCTGATGATGGCCCTTCATTTCTCTTTTGGCTATTAGTACTTTTTCTTTTGCGAACTGTCTGATCTATTCATTTGTCTGTGTCTTAGTTAGGATTTCTATTGCTGTGAAGAGACACTGTGACCACGGCCACTCTTATAAGGAAAACAATTAAGGGAGCTCGCTTACAGTTTTAGAGGTTCAGTCCACTATCATCATGGCAGCGAGCATGGCGACATGCAGGCAGATGTGGTTCTGGCTTCATCTTGGCTTACAGGCAACAGGAAGTCGACTGAGACACTAGGCAGTATCCTGAGCGTAGGAAACCTCAAAACCCGCCCCCCACATTGACACACTTCCTCCAACAAAGCCACATCTCCTAAGAGTGCCACTTGAGATTGTGGGACCAATTACATTCAAACTGCCACGGTCCACTTACTGAATTTTTACCTATTTGTTACTAGGCCTCTGCAATACAGTTTGAAATCAGGTGTTCTGATTCTACCATTCTTTCTCTTTAGCGTTGTCTATTTGTGGTATTTTCTGCATCTAAATGAATTTTAGGATGTATTCTTATTTTGGGGTATTTTGATTTTTTATATAGAGTCTAGACCTTAACCCCTTATCCTGTGTATAGATGGTAACGATTTTCTTCCATCCTGTAGGCTGTGTTTTTAGTCCATTTTCTTTGCTGAAGAGAAGCTTTTAGTTCCACGTGACCCCCTGTGTCAATTTTCAGTATTACTCCCTAAGCCAAGTCCTTCTTAAACAGTCTTTTCTTCTGCCTACATCTTATAGGGTTTCCATGTAGGGTTCACAGTTTCAGGTCTTTTATTAAGACTGTTAGCCTCTTTGAATGTATTTTTGTACAGGATAGAGATGTAGTTTTCATTCTTCTGCATATGAATATCCTGTTTTCCTAGCAACATTGACAAAGATGCTGTCTTTTCTCCAATGTACATTTTTTAAAAAATATCTTTGTAAAAAACAAACCAGATGATCTAGCTATGTGGGCTTATTTCTGGGTCCTTATTCTGTGGATCTATGTCTCTGTGTTTATTCCTGTGTCATGCTGTTTTTGTTACTAGGGCTCTGTAATATGGTTTGAAATCAGGTGTTCTGATTCTGCCAGCATTGCTCTTTCTCTTTAGCTTTGTCTATTTGTGGTCTTTTCTGTCTCTATATCAATTTTAAGAGTTTTTTCCTTATTCCTATGAACAATATCATGGAATTTGGGCAGAGGTTACACTGAATATATGGATCTTTTTTAGTATGAATGTTGTAGAATATTATTTTAATGAGGCAAAGATGTGTTCCATTTATTTATGCTGTAGAATATTACTTTCACTGTAAAAAGGTGTGTTACTTTTTTATGCTGCATTTGTTTAACAATGTAAGGATGTGTGTTTAATTATGTGAAGATGTGTTATATCTGTTTCACCTTGCCCGTCTAAGGCACCTGATTGGTCTAATAAAGAGCTGACTGGCCAATAGCTGGGCAGAGAAAGGATGGGTGGGACTGACAGGCAGAGAAGAGGGAATAAACAGGAGGAGAAATGTAGGTTTGAAAGAGAAGGGAGGGCTGGGCGGTGGTGGTGCATGCCTTTAATCCCAGCACTCGGGAGGCAGAGGCAGGCATATCTCTGTGAGTTCAAGGCCAGCCTGGACTACAGAGTGAGTTCCAGGAAAGGCGCAAAGATACACAGAGAGACCCTGTCTCAAAAAACAAAAAAAACAAAACAAAACAAACAAAAAGAATCTAGTCTTTGGGGTTGGAGATTTAGCTCAATGGTAGAGCGCTTGCCTAGCAAACACAAGGCCCTGGGTTCAGTCCTCAGCTCCAGAAAAAAAAAAAGAAAGAGAAGGGAGGAATGAGGAGGAAAGAATGAGAGACATGCCTAGGGCCAGAAGCCAGGCAGACACGAACCAACAGATAAAGAGAGGCAGTGGAAGTAAGATATACAGAAATAAGAAAGATAGTATGCCCTGAGGCAAAAGGTAGATAAAGAGGAACAGGTTCATTTAAGTTAAAAGAGCTAGCCAGAAACGTGCCTAAGCTAGGCGGAGCATTCAAAACTAACAAGTCTTCATGTCATAACCTGGAAGCTGGTTGGTGGCCCAAGAGAAAAAGCCTGGTACATACAAAAGCCATTTTTACATTGTTATTTTGCCAGTCCACAAGCACAGGAGATCTTTCCCTCTTCTAGAATCTTCACTGTCTTTCTTCAGTGTTTTAAAGTTTTCATTGTGGGCATTTTACCTTCATGGTTAAGATTTTTCCTAGTCACTTTATTACTCAATGGGATTATTTTCTTGATTTCTTTCTCAGTATGTTTGTTATTGAACATAGAAAAATTATTGATTTTATATGCTGATTTTTGTATCCTTCTGTTTTACCAGAATGGTTTATCAGACCAAACAATTTTCTGGTGAAGGCTTTAAGGTCTTTTAAGTATAGCATCATATCATCTGTAAATATGTATAATTTGACTTCTTCCTTTCCTATTTATTTCTTTTTATTGCCTCATTGCTCTAAGACTTCAGGTGTATTTTGAATAAGAGTGGAGAGACGACACCCATGTCTTGTTCTAGATTTTAGAAAAGAAATTCTTTGAGCTTTCCCCCATCTGGTATCATGTTGTCTTTAGGGTTTGTTAAGTGGAACCTGGATTGTGCTCCATGCTGGTCTTTATTTCCTCAGAGCGGTTATCAAGAGGGGATGTTGAGATTTATCATAGGTCTTTTCTGTGTGTTGAGGTGATCATGTGATTTCTGTCTTGGAGTCTGCTTATACGCTAGATTGCATTTATTGACTCCTGCACATTGAACCATCTTTGCATCAATAAGGGGAGTTTATAATTTGGTGTTACACAATGAATCTTTACATGCAAGACGTCCCATCCTTTGGAATCCAGAGTCCCCACCCTCCCATTCTCTCCCTAATTGCTAGTTTCTTTACCTTTTCTCTGCCTCTTTTTCCGAAAAGTCCATGGGATGATGTTATTGTTACTGTTCTTGTTCTTGTTATTGATTGTTACTGTTATTGTTTTGTGTCATAATCTTTCTACATAGTCCTGACTGGCCCAGAGCTTACAGCATAGACCAGGCTGGCCTCAAACTTACAAAGATCCTCTATCTCTCCCTCCCAAGTATTGGAATTACAAGTATGCACCACCATGCTTAGCTAGTCTTTGGGGTTTTCTTCTGCATCATTTATAAATATTAGACTTATTTATTTTATTTTATGTGTTTGAATGTTTTGCCTGCATGTATGTATACCACATGCATGACTGGTACCCAAGGAAGTCACAAGCGGGTAGGTGTTGAGTCCTTTGGGACTGGAGTTACAGATGGTTGTGAACCACCATGTGTGTGCTTAGAGTCAAATCCACATGCCCATCAAGAGCAATAAGTGCTCCTAACCTCTGAGCCATCTCTCCAGCCCCTAAGCACAACAGTTTTAAAAAGATAGATAGTTCTAGTCTTCAAATGAACTCAGCTTTCTGCCTTCTATAGTGAAATCTCCCCGGTATGGTATGTATGTTCGTTGATGGTAATCGATTGCAACAACCAGATGTTTGTTCCTGCTCTTTGAGAAAGGATCTCTCAGCATTGCCCTAGCTAGCCTGGTCCTTACCATGTCACCCAGGCTGAACTTGACCTTCTAGTGCTCCTCCTGCTTCTGCCTCCTCATGCTCGATAAGAGGTGGGCACCACCATGTCAGACCAATCAAGAGTTCACGTTTTTTTTTTTTTTTGTTGTTGTTGTTTGGTTTTTCGAGACAGGGTTTCTCTGTGTAGCTTTGCGCCTTTCCTGGAACTCACTTGGTAGCCCAGACTGGCCTCGAACTCACAGAGATCCGCCTGCCTCTGCCTCCCGAGTGCTGGGATTAAAGGCGTGCGCCACCATCGCCCGGCGGGTTCATAGTTTTATTCATTTGATTTTGTGTGTGTGGGTGTTTTGACTGCATGTATGTCTGTGCACCATGTGCATGCCTGGTGATCCTAGAGGTCAGAAGAGTTCATCAAATCCCTTGAAACTGGAGTTATGAATTGTTGTGAGCTATCATGTGAGTGTTGGGATCAAGCTCAGGTCCTCTACAAAAGCAATTAGTATTCTTAGCCACAGTGCCATCTCTCCAGACTCAATCAAAAACTTAAATGGATGCTAATAACAACAACAACTAGCAACTGCCATTGGCCTGTGTTTTATTTATAGTTTATAAGGTGTTTTCAAAGTCCTTATCATTCCATTAGAAGGAAATTCCTTTTTTTTGTTTACACCTGGAAGCTTTGCAATGTACACATGTGGCTCTGCTTTATGTGACTCTGTGATGCTCCCTAAGGCTCTACAAGACACAAGGCCAGGATCAATTCTTAGACAAGGTCATTGGCATAGCGTGTATTGATCCTGAGCTCTGGGCTGGAAACTCCTGACATGGGGCCACCATGACAAGATATTACAGTTGTCTTGTTTTAGTGGAGACACGTATTGGATTTCTGAAAATTCAGAGAAAGGATAAGCTTGTCTTCCTCTGAGATTATCGGGTAATTTCTCAGCATGTCTGCAGCCCAAGCAGACTTGAGGCCCTGATGAATCACATTGGGCATCCACAGCCCAAGCAGGAGGAACTCTGAACAAAGATTTCACTACTTCCAAGTACACAGCTTTTTCACTTTTAAGGACTAATTCACAGTATATATTTTCATACATCTTCACAGGCCTATGTCTCCTTCCCTGGACCCCTACATTTTAGCAAATTGGGGGTCCAGTGACCTATGTGAATGCATTCAGTGGAAGAGCTTGCTCCAACACACATTTCACCAGGAGAAGCCATTTATATTTTGTGCACCTGTGTCTGTACCTCCATTTGATATTTCAAAGCAAAAATAACAGCAGCACCACCAGAACAACCCATAGGCTAATGGGTCAGCTGGCCTAGAGAGGAAGAAGGATCATCTTGTGAAGTCGTTGAATGGATTGTGTCTGGGCAGCAGCTGCCTGCAGCTTTGGGTTCCTTGGTGGGCATGAGCTGAACCTGTGGTTATCCTTAAGAGCATCACTAACTCACCATCATGCTTCTTCACCTTCTGGGGACCTTGCCTTAACTGTGATGGAAAGTCACCAGTTCAGAGCATGGACCAGTCAACTCCCATGCTTTTTAGCAACTGCTAAACCCCACCAAGTAACATTCTAAGCTCCCTGTTTTTTTTTTTTTTTTTTTTTTTTTTTTTTTTTTTTTTTTTTTTTTTTTTTTTTTTTTTTTTTTTTTTGGTTTTTCGAGACAGGGTTTCTCTGTGTAGCTTTGCGCCTTTCCTGGAACTCACTTTGGAGACCAGGCTGGCCTCGAACTCACAAAGATCCGCCTGCCTCTGCCTCCCGAGTGCTGGGATTAAAGGCGTGTGCCACCACTGCCCGGCTGCTCCCTGTTTTGTAGAGAATGAAACTATGTTTTCTTCCCTCTCTGTTAGACTCCTGGCTGAGGCCCCTGTAATGGAAGACAGATTAACAAAAGAACAATAAACATATTTACTAGAAGTGTGATACGACATAGGGGCTTTCCTAAGGAAGCAGGGGCGCAAAGAATTAATTGGTTAAACCTACATATTTTTTATGGTAGGGCTGATGTGGAGTGGAGAGTCATGGAGATATATAAGAAGACAGGATGTATAGTCTAGTGTTGATAAATGAGGTGAGTTTAGCAAGACTTATATGTCTAAGTTATTCAGGTCTTTGTGTTTAGAGATACAGATGCTCCTTTCTTGGTGTATAAGAAGGTCACCTCTTCCAGGAGGTTCTCATGACCTCCTTCGTAGGAAGGCTAGGAAATCCCTCCTGTGTCAGCTGACCTGCTTCAGGGAAGGATGAGGAAAGGTGGCAATTCTGAAGTTTTATTTCATTTACATTTTTTGAAATTAAAATACTACATTATTTCTCCCTTTCCTTCCTCCAACCCCTCCTCAGTAACCACCACCACCACCACCTCCACCTCCACCTCCACCTCCACCACCACCACCAATAGCAGCAGCAGCAGCAGCAGCAGCAGCTCCTCTCTCTCAAATTCATGTCCTCCGACCTTTTTTTAATTGTTGTAGTTACAATATGCTTAGCTCATACAATTTCAGGGCTGACCACTTAACACCGGATAACCAGTTGGGACACTCCTCCCTAGGAAGACCATTTTCTCATGCTCTCATGATTCCTCAGTTGCTCATAGTTCTTTTCTAGGGTTGGGGCCCTGTGAGATTTCTCCCTTCCATGTTAGCAAGTCTTTTAGTGTTGTCCTTGTTCAGGTCTTGTCTAGGCAGCCATGTTGGTGAGACGTTGTGGGTATGTAGTAGCTTCCCTGACATTTCTAGGACTAATTCACAGTACATATTTTCATACACTTTCACGGGCCCATGTCTCCTTCCCTGGACCCCTATATTTTAGCAAATTGGGGGTTCTCAATCTCACAGCAGACATCCTGTTTCTTTGTGTGTGTGTGTGTATGTGTGTGTGTATGTGTGTATGTATGCACCCATGTACTCACTCATGCCTCAGCATGCCAGTGAAGGTCAGAAGACAGCTTGTGTGAGTTGGTTCTCGCCATCCATCATGTAGGAATCTAACTAAGGTTCTCAGGCTTGATGGCAAATGCCTCTGCTACCTGAATCATCTCACCAGATCTGAAGTTTTTTTAATTTCCATCTTAAAATATTATGGTACAGTGTGTTCTGACCTCATTCGACTGGCCATGTCTCAAAATCGCTCACTAGAACACAAACTCTGCAAAGACAGAGACTTAAAGCCACATGAACACCCCCTGGTAACTAGCCTATAGGTTTGTTGATTGAATCAGTGAGATCCCTGTCTTGGAATAAATAAGTTTTTTTTTTTTAATCCTGAGATGAATGGTTCCCTTATGACAGTGTTCATCTCCTCTAATTTCCTTTGAGCCAATTTATGTCCCTTGAATTGCATGTCAGTGATGAATATTGAGAGCATTTACACTTTATTTAGCTGTTCTTTCCCCAAACAGACGTGACAATGAAAAATTCTATCATAAAACTACATAAAACAAGAAAAGGAAGCATTCTGGTTGGAGCCTGGGAAAAGGGATGCCTAAGCCTTCCCCAAAGGCAGACTTAGAGAGCATATGGGTACCCTCAGCTGAGAGGGAGTGCCAGCCACCATCCTGACAATTAGAAATGTGGGTGGCTGTGTCCCACCTATCAGAGGAAACTTGGTGTTCATAAAAGGTGGGGTTCAGGGCCTCTCAGCATTCCATAACACTTGAATTTACCCCCTAGGGAGAAGAATTTTCTTCCCAGTTGCTTGTAGCACGAATCTTAAATGGTCTTATTAATAAGAGCAAACCTGGAGCCAGGTATTGGGGTGAACTCTGAAAGATCAGAGAAACAGAACAAGCCATAGCCACCTCACCTTGCCAATTCTTCAGCTGATCCTGTTTTCTCAGACTGGAAGCCTCTGAGTCCTTATCCAAATGGATCTCAGCTGAACTGCTTTTCAAAAGCCTAAAAGCTTAACCAGCTCTAGTTCCTGGTTTCACACCTTATATATCTTTCTGCTTTCTGCCATCACTTCTTGGGATTAAAGGCTCACTTCTTGGGATTAAAGGCGAGTGTCACCATGCCTGGCTGTTTACAATGTGGCCTTGAACTCACAGAGATCTAGATGGATCTCTGCCTCTGGAATGCTAGGATTAAAGGCATGAGTGCCACCATTTTCTAGCCTCTGTATCTAGTGGCTGTTCTTTCTCTGATCCCAGATAAGTTTATTAGGGTGCACAGTATTTTGGGGAACACAATACCACCACAGTTGCCTTTACTGCTTACGACAGGGGCCACATTTTGCAGGACGTGTTGGTTTAAGTGCAGGAGAGTCCATTTGTCCCCTCCCTCCTCTTCCGTTCTTCCTTCCCTCTGCCTTTCTTCTTTGCTTGCTTCCTCCACCCAATATTAACTGGATGTCAGGGACACGGAATGTATGGCAGGGGGATGAAGTGGATGAATCCGAGATGGACTTGACTAGACAGAAGTAAGAAGTGAGTGAGCGGAAGCTCTGGGGAGGGAGGAACATCCCCGGTGTTTCTGGTGAGATGAATCTTATACACTAGCACCTGCTGATGTTTTCCAGAGCTCTGCAGTTTACAAAGGCTGCTCCCAAGTATTTGCTGGTTTATATTAATCTTCATAGCAACTTTATGCAGGCAACCTTCTGCTCTCAGCTTTGGTCCTGTCTTCTGCTTTGTATTGTGTATTATTCAGGGTTCTTTAGAGGAACAGAACTGATAGAATGAATCTCTCTCTCATTATATAGATATAATATTTATATTAAATATATATATGTATTTGTTTATTTTTTCTTTTTTAATAGTTTTTTTTTAAATGTGTATGGATATTTTGCCTGTGTGTATGTGGGTGTGCCATTTGCTTGCAGGCATGGAGTCCAGAGGAAGAAGACATCAGATACCCTGGAACTGGAGTTACAGATGGCTGTGAGTCTCCATGTAGGAGCTGGGAACTGGACCTGGGTCTTCTGCAAGAGGAGTCAATACTCCTAACCACTGGGCCATCTCTCTAGTCCCCCTATTTGTCTATTTTTCTTAGGGGATTTATTAGAGTGGCTTGCAGGCTGTAGTCTACCTAGGCCAACAATGGCTCTACCAGTGCAAAGTCCAAGAATCCATTCATTGTTCAGTCAACGAGGCTGGATGTCTCAGCTGGTATTCAGTATACGCCAATCCCCAAGAAGTAGACTCTAATGCCAGTGAAGGAAGGAATCTGCTAGCAAGAGTGAGGGTAAGCAAAGAGCAAAAGCTTCCTTCTTCCATGTCCTTTATAGAGGCTGCCACCACAAGGCATGGCCCAGATTAAAGGCAGATCTTCCCGCCGCAAAAGATTTAATGAAGAAAACTCCCTCCCAGGTGCACCCAGCTTTGGCTTGGGTTTTAGTTAATTCCAGATGTAGTCAAGTTGACAGCATAGCCATCGCTCACGAACCTCCTGACCCTGAAGGCCCTGCCCCCATCTTATCTGGTTTCTAGTGTGCTTGGCCACTTGGAGGCCCAGGTGTGTGTGCAGGGACCTTGCCCCTAAGCATCAGGTTGCTGCTTTCCAGGTGTGTGTGTGTGTGTGTGTGTGTGTGTGTATGTGTGCGTGCACGCGCGCGCAGTGCAAAGAGGATGTTTCCTCCTTTTGGCTTTTTTTCTGAGAGGTAATACATTTTTTTTTCTGTTGTTCAAAACATCTGCTTTGCAAGTCCCATCCCTTCTGACTCTCAGAGTCTCTATCGCCCTGGAGAATAATCCTTTGTATTAAGGTCCAAGTGTAGTGATTCTTTAAGGGGATTTTAGTTTTCTCCTTAGAACCTACGCAGAATGAAGTCTTTATTCTTAGCATTTTAGAGATAAGGAGACAGTTAAATAACTTCGCCAAGGTCAACCAATGATAAGAGGCAGAGCCCAGGACTGTTTCCTGACTCCAAAGCCATGCTGCTTTGCACTTCCAGAGAGAGAGTAGTAATACAAATGTGCTTCAGTTGGGTGCCACATAATAGTGTTTTGCCCAGCATGGGACCACATATGCAATGGTGGTCTCTGAGATTATATTGGAGCAGAAAAATGTTTATTGCCTAGTGACATCATGGTGTAACTTATTATTCATGTATTTGTGGTGATGCTGTTGATGCATAGCTACCAGCCCATATATAACTATAGTACATGCAATTATATACAAAATTTAGTACTGGATACTGATAACATACACATGGTACTACTTAATGCATTTGATATATTATACTTTGTACTAGAGAATCCTAGTTATTAATTTTTTTTCTATAAAATAGCACACCAGATTACGCTAGTAGCAGCCTTCCCAGCTACTTCCTGAGACTCTTGAGCTTAACTGAATTTCAAGTTGCTTTGCTCATCACAGCTCTAGGAGCAAGAAATTAGGTGACATGGCATAACTGTCTGTCTATCACCTATCTGACTGTCTTTCATCTAGTAGTCTGTCTGTCCTTTATCCTAGATATGACAGGCTATTTATATCATCTAGGTTTCTGTAAGTACACTCTATGATCTTTGCATAATAATAAAATCACCTAATGGTATATTTCTCACAATATCCTCCTAATTTAGTGATGTGTGACTATGAAGTCTTTTCAAGATCAGTTAGAAGTTTTGTGGGGTTACTGTTCTTCCACGTGTATATTTAAATTTGAAGGAGCTTTAAGAGTCTCTGATGTGACTTTGATTGTTCTTGGGAAGAGTTCGTGTATGAGTGAGGTGAAGAGAATGCCACACAAGCTATCTTAGTAAGGGTTTTTATAGCTATGAGAAAACACCACGACCAAAAGGCAAGTTGGGGAGGAAAGGGTTTATTAGGCTTACACTTGCTGCTCATCACTGAAGGAAATCAGGACAGGAACTCAAACAGTGCAAGGACAAATTCAATCAGGGCAGAATCCCGGAGGCGGGAGCTGATGCAGAGGCCGTGGAGGGGAGCTGCTTACTGGTTTGCTTCCCATGGCTTGTTCAGCTTACCTTCTTATAGCTTCCCATGGGCCAGGCCCTCTCCCATTGATCACTAATTGAGAAAATGCCTTACAGCTGGATCTCATCAAGGCATTTCCTCAACGGAGGCTCCTTCCTCTGATGACTCTCGCTTGTGTCAAGCTGACACACAAAACCAGCCAGTACACAAGCACATATGGATGTCAGAGGGACAGTTGATAAATTTACTCATCCTAGTAGAATAACAGATTTTTTTCTATTTGTTTAATTTTTTTAATGCAATCTATTTTGATTGTATCCTTTCCTCTCTCCCAACTCCCTCAAAGTCCTTTCCATCTCCCTACACACTCAACTTTATGATCTTTCTCCCCTTAAAACAATATCAAAACCAAAACATAAAAATCCCAAACCAAATCAAAACAAACAACGAAAGTCACACACACACACACACACACACACACACACACACACAGAGTCTATTTTGTGCTGGCCAACTTCTCCTGAGCCATGGGGCTTGCCCTGGAGTGTGGTTGATATACCCTATAGCTTCTGGATTGGGGGTGAATTGGTCCCTCCTTCCATTACTTCATGCTGGGATTCTATCTGGCTTGAACTTGTGTAGGTTTTGTGACAGTTATGACAGTCTCTGTGATTTCATATGTGCATCAGTCCTGTAGCACAACAGATTTTCATGGAGTCACATGCACACTGATGGATGCAAAATGAAAAGCAGTCTTCACAGCATTTTATCCTACTATAACTCATCACATTGCTCTGGTTATCATGTTGATCTCACCTAGGAAAGGGCAAAACTGAAGGTCATGTTGATTTGGGTCTAGGAGAATTTTTACAGATACATGAATTATCTAGGTTTTTCTGCTGGCTGCAAGACTGTTTTAATTTCTAATTCCTAAGTTAACTATGAAATGGTAACCACCACCGAATTCAACATTAAAAAATTAAAATTACATTTTTTGGGGACAAGAGACTCATGTAGAAATCAGCGGAATACTTGTGAGATTGGGCTCTCTCCTTCCATCATGTGGGAACAGGAGATCAAACTCAGGTCACCAGTCTTGGCTGCAAATGCTTTTGCTTGCTGAGCAATCTCACTGGCCCCGCCTAATCAGCTGACTGAATAATCATAAAGAGGCCTGGCTCTCTGAGAATGCAATATGAGGATGGATCAGCTTCTGAGAGAAGGACCCTAGGGATATGATCCAATAAGAGCTGGCCTGGGGTAGCAAGGTAGGAAAGGGCTTCTCAGAGAATACACTGTGGGACAGCATGCTCAGCAGAAGCTAGCTCTTGACTCCTATCATTCCTCCAAAAAACAGGCAAGTGAAACAAGAAAGCAGAAAATCATCACATTTTACTTCAGCGTGGTCGCTTACCTCATCCGTTGCCAGTCAAATGAATTCTAAAAAGCAGACCAGAGAAGACACAATGTTCTTAGGTGTTCTTTCTTAGCGATAAATAAATGAACAAATAATCTTATTCCCTTTGAAAGTGCTTGATATTGAATTACAAATTCTCTGTCTTTGAAGGGTCAGACTTGGATGAGTTTACCTCTAAAGCCTGATAAGTCTCAGTGTGGATGTGGGGGTGGTCATTTCTGTTTGCCACAAAGGCTTTGGGTTAGTGAATGAATGTTAGTTTTTAGGATAGTTCCATATCACAAAGACTTGGGGTGGCACATATGGTACTCTGTTGTGATTTTTTGTTGTTGTTGTTACCAATATATAGGACGTTGCTCCTTGGATTAAGGCTGGGGCCAGAGTCTCCTTTAAAAAGAAATGCTTTCTAAGTATCATATTTCTAGATAATAGTTTGTTTATAAAACAAAAAAACTCTCACATTTTGTGCCAAAACATCCAAGAGTATTTGCTCTTGGAGCAGATTCGAGACCATCAAGAAGAGAGGGCCAACAAGGGATCTTATTCAGTTTGGTTGCTTGAAAGAATCAAGCATCCTCAGCAGGTGGAAGCTAGAGTTAGCACAAAATTCCTTTGGGTTGAGGAACAAGTTCGTCTACTTTGTTCGACTCCATCAGTGACTACCATCTTTTCCACACTGTTATGTTGGTGAAAAGTTCCTTCTCCCTTTGAGGGGTGCATTTCCGGGCCTACAGCACACTCAAATGTCTCAAAGCTGACACAGAGATGCAAAAGAAAGACATCCAAAGGAAGGCAAAATCTGGAGGGAGGTGACTTGGCAGGTAGGAGCGCGTGCCTCATGCTCCTCATGCTCCTCTCATGCTCCTCTCATGCCCCCCTCATGCCCCCCTC
>CABHPH010151302.1:0-22917 GCA_902168325.1 Peromyscus nudipes | reverse complement strand
AAAACAAGAAAACTTGAAATCATGGGTTGAAAGCTAAGGTGTAAACTTCTATAGGGCCAATGAAAACCCCTGCATATATGTCTCAAAATCCAGTCTTCAGCATGATGGTCACATGACTATGCATTAACACACTGCATTTATGATGTCTGTCTTTGACGTGTTAATAGAAACAGAGTCTGAAGCTGTTGGCCTCAGCCCCATTCCTCCCCACAGTGATCAGACTGGTGCTATACACTCTATTTGTATCAGTTTTAATGTTATGTATGTCAAATAGAAAGATACTGCTTCGTAGGGCTTGGAATTAATGGTCTGAGGAATGATTGAAAAGCACTGGTTATACTTGCTCTAGTGAAAACTTTCAGGATCCTTGGCAATCACACACACACACACACGCACACACACACACACTCACACACACTATGCAATTTGATGATTTTTTTTTAGTGTATTCACAAGGTGTGGCAATAATCACCACTATTTAAGAATATTTGCTCTGCTCAAGAAGAAACCCTACAGACATTAACTTCCTACTTCCTCCTCCTAAAATCTCTGGCGATCACCAGGTCACTCTATCCATGTATTTATCTAACTCTGATATTCCATTTAAATGGAATCATCTAACCTGTGATGTGTCTGATTTCTCTCCACATATTTCTCATGGTCCTCCCTTTTCTCTAAAGTGTCAATACACCATTCCTCTTAAAAATGAATGGCATTTTAAAGTTTGGATCGCACTTTACCTACTCATTCACCGGGGGACATTTGGGTTTGCCTGTCTCTTGGTTGTTAGACCAGTGCTTCTGTGAATGTTGGTGTACAATACCTTGCATCACATTTGTTTTCTGTTCTTTTGGTTTTCCGCTTAGAAATGAAAATGTGGGGTCTTGTGGTGACTCAACCTAATTTTCCGAGGGGCTGCCAAACTGTGTCTCAAAATAGCTGCACTGTTTTACCTTCTCACCTACGATGGTAAAAGTTCCAGTTTCTCCACAAAGTGGACAGCAGTTGTT
This sequence comes from Peromyscus nudipes, assembly GCA_902168325.1. Taxonomy (NCBI): domain Eukaryota; kingdom Metazoa; phylum Chordata; class Mammalia; order Rodentia; family Cricetidae; genus Peromyscus; species Peromyscus nudipes. Next base: position 21,907 of record CABHPH010151302.1, on the reverse strand, counting down.
GCTGTTTGCATTTTTGCTTAACGGCACCCCGAGGAGCGCAAACTGGTCTTTAATTCTGGTGTAATTTTCATTCTTTTAGTGATTAATGATGTTGAACATCTTTTGATGTGCCTACTGGCCACGTGAGTGTTTTCTTTAGTGGAGAAATGTCTGGGTAGATCGTCTCTGTTTACACCATGCTGGAGGAGTCAAAGGTGAATAGGCTTGTGCTGAAGGAGCCAAGCATGCCGGGCAGCCTAGATTTATACAGTTCACTTTTGTGAGAAAGTAGTCCACATGACTGGCAGTGATCTCTTCAGAGGCCCATATTTCGATGACCTCATTACCACCCACTAGGTCGTACCTCTGACATGCTCCATCTCCTCTCACATAGCTGCTCTGTAGGCTGAGCTTCCAACACACAAGCCTTCAGGGGACAAGCTACTCCCAAAACATAGCAACGTCTTTGGACCCACGAAAATGTTCAGTTTTGACGAAGCTCAACATATCTCTTTCTTGGGTTGCTTATGTGCAAGGACATGATGAGTTAATTAAAAAAGCTTTTCATTGCCTAGAGCACATAAGCCTTTGCTTTCTTTTGAACAAATATGTTTTGAGTCAAAACATGGTGTGGGGTCCAAGCTCCCCTTTGTGACTGTGCGTATTGAGCTTGCTATTTGTTGAAAAGAGCATTTTTCCACTGAGTGACTTCATGTTATTTATATACACCCTGATATAGTGTGTCCTTCCTTGTGTTTGCTTGGGGATTCATTTGGCTTTCGTTGTCTATTTTCTTAAAGAAAATGTTTTGACTATTGAACTGCAATCTCTCTGTTTTTACAATCTTACCATTTTTTCTTTAAGCCCTGCGTACAGGCCCTTCCCTAAGTTTTAATACCTTGGCTTTTGTTTCGTCTTATTTTTGGGACAACCCTGGATATTTTCTTTCTTTTCCTTTTTTTTATGTTTTCTTCCTTGCCCCATTAGTTATTTGGGGCTATGGTGTTTAATCTCCGCATGTTCATGAATATCCTGAATTTCTCTATGGATTTCTAATTTTGTCCCATTGTGGTCAGAGAATACACTTTGTCTGATTTTAGCCCTTCTAAATATATTGTGATTGATTTTTATGGCCTAACATATGTTGTATGAAGGAGAAAGCTTGAGTCACACTGGCAAATAGTTTTCTTTCTGTAAGTGTCTCTGTGGGATGCTGATTTAGAGTCTTCTGGGTGGACAGCCAGGAGGGGCACAGCTGGGACATATGGTTCTTCTGTTTTTAGTTCGTTAAGAAACCTCCACACTGGTTTCCATTGTAGATACAGCAGTTTGTACCTCCATCAGCAGTGAATAAAAGCCCTTCTTTCTCTGCACACTTGCCAGCATTTGATCATATATATGTATCTCATTCTTGTGTGTGCTCATGCACATGTGTGATGTGTATGTGCACACATGTGGACACACATGCTATGGGGTGCATGTGGAGGTCAGAAGACAACTTTAGGGAGTCAGTTTTCTCCTTCTACTCTGGGTTCTGGGGACTGAACTCCGGTTGCCAGGCTTACACAGGAAGCACTTAGACCCACTGAGCCATCTCACTGACTCTACTGTCAGATGATTAATTTTAGAATGAACATAATTGTGGCTCTGGGTTGTGCTGTCTTCTTGCAAAGATGATCCCTTGCTGCTGGGAGGTGTTTAGACTAAAGGAACTGATCTTATTAACCTTGTCAAGCTGTCTCAAAGTGTTTGGAAGATGTATTTCTGGTTCACTATACTTTTGGCTTCCAATTCTGAAAGCTTAGGGTAGTTCCCAGGGTACCTCCCCCTAGCGTTGACCCCTGATGAAACAGCTGATGTTTCTCCTGGTATTTTAGGCTCATCACCTCCATTTTTATTTTAGTGCCAGGAAGGACCAAAGATATATGTCACAAACAGAATGCTCTAAATGCTACATTGACATTTTTTCCTTTTCTAAATCTTTGCCCCCACCAAATATTTTCTTATTAGGTTTCATGCCTTTAAAACTATTTCCTTTAATGTATTCATGCAGCTTTTCTTGATCTTCCCAAGTAGAAGGTTTCTCTGAAACAATGAATGAGCCAATGCGGGAATCGGAAGTCTACTTACAGATTTATGAAGGGTAATCTTTCTCAAGGATTTGCCGATGCAAACATCTTTAACACGCTCACAATTAAATTGTAATTTAGTACACCCCTTGTGAAAAGTGTATCCATTAACCCATGGCTCTTTGACCCAGCAACTCCAATTTGGTCAAAATCAGAAAGAAAATTGTTAGTGATCAGAAAATATTTTTATTTGCAAAGATAATATAACATGCAATATAGGTCAAATTGGTTGTGAACTAAATATTTAATAAGGACAACACAATTGTGGTACATTAATGGGAGAGACAAAGTCATGTACTGGAGCATATTTGATGGTAAAGAAAAATAGCTACAATTAAAAAAATAGTATATGTTACTAATATATCTAAACTGTACTTATAGTTTCTAATGTACTTAACTCTGAGTGATGAGATTAGACATTTAAAAAATGGGTTTTGTACTCAAGCAAAACATTATACACGTGTACAAAATTCTCAATAAAAGTAAATTTTGCTTCTTTATAGTTTCATTGAAAGTGCTGAAATATATACTAATTTTACAATCTGGAGAGAGTATATTTAAAAGTAAACCATTACTTTAATACAAATTCTTTAGCAAGATAGAGCTTCTTTATACTTTAAAGACTTACTTTCTATATTTCACATATCTATTGCTTAGAAAGTAAGATATAAACGAATGTAGGAAATCCTATAGATTCTATAGTATAGAAGATTCCTCAGCAAGCTTGGCATCTTCATTATGTTCCAAGCTGTCTTTCATGGTTGGCCAAGGCTTCAAACCTTGCAAATTTTGTGGTCTTTGGATGTTTATTGATTGAAACAATACTTTCCCTTAAAAAAAATAAGAATGCATTATTTGGAGGTTTTGATGTAGCTCAATGGTAGAGGGCTTGCCTCATATGCTTGGAGACCTGGTTTCAATCTTACCATGGTTAAATAAATTTCTTAATATATGAGTTTTTGATTGACATACATAAACTGTTTGTATAACAGGGCTCAATGTGCTGTTTTCACACACGCATATAGCAAGAACTACCCAAAGCCATTCTTCTTTGTTCCTTCCAGGCTCCCTCCCTCTGCCCTCCATTAGTCACTCTGCTACATTTGGTTGCACTGATTTTGAGGTTCTGTATGTGAGGGAGAACATGCTGTGTGAGTCTTTCTGTGTGTGTAAAATTTCACTTAACACAATGTCCTCAGATTCATCCACTTCGTTGCAAATGACAGGATTTCATTTTCCTTAGAGTTGAAGAATTCTCTTTTGTGCATCGCTACTACATTTTATTTATCTACTCATCCACTGATGGACATGTAGTTTGATTTCATAGCTTAGATAAGTCTCTAGCTATACAAATATATTTTTAAAGTTTCTCACTGTGAAAGGAATGCCTCTAACCAGATTTTATTAATTAACAATTTGTTTTGAAAAAAAATCTGGGCAGTATTAGGAAAATTCTCTTCTTGGGATTCCACATTGGCCTTCACAAGACCACTGTTTTCCTCCTCCTAGGAATAATGTGGCAGACCACTTAGGAGTATGTGACCAAGGTGGCATTGCCACGTGGCTGTCTTATGCACCTTGAATTGTTCATCACCTGGTTCCTCCTGTGCCTACATTGTCTTTGAAATGTTGATGAATTCATCTTGCTACCCCAGCCAAACGCACCCCATTATTCGACTTTCTTTCCAAGCTTTGCTTCTGAAAGCTGCGAGCTTATTTTGTTTACTGCTTTCGAGATGGATGTTCTGGGACCTTTGTGAAGTGTTTCATTGTTCCTCTTGGCTAACCCTTGTCCTGATATCCCTGGGACCCTAAATTCCACCACGAGGCAGTGAAATGGACTGTTTTCATATTTACACTTCCACCTGCAAAGGAGACCACCTTCAGACAGCTGGGGAGGGGGATCTGCTACCTGGAAATGTCGCTCAAAAGCATATTTCAATTTTAGTCGAAAGCCTTTTTTATATGTATTCCCCCCAAAGCACCTTAGCGGAAATCACATTCTGCATTAGAGCTTTATGTACAGCCCGATGTCTCCTGCTTCCTGTATACCAATAAAATCATGTATTTCCATTTAACCTCAGTCTGCCTGCATATAAAACATAAAGCTAAGGTTAAGGGCTTTGGCTGATAGCAACCCTACCTAGGCATCTCAATTTCTAGATAAAACCTTTTATGGAGAATGTGTTATTGGCCCTGTTGCTCAAGCCTGCCATATATACCGGTTTATTCTACCAATCCTGAACTAAAGACAAATTCGAATCATGTATGAGCTAAAGTTTGCTCTAGATTTTTAATTTCCCGAGCCTTTGAGGAATTGCTTGGCTTGGCTTAGTTTCTGGGACTGGTCCCTGCTTCAGTATCTCAGAACCGTGGAGACCAAGAGCCTTTAGGAAGAGCTGCCTAGTGCTACTGGCTCTCGCTTCTTGGGCCTTCAGTCTACCTCACCCTCTGTGTCTCAGAGGAGGAGGAGGAGTGAATGTAGACAGCACAAGTTCATTGTACTCACAGGTAAACACCAGGGAAACCAAGCATGCAGGGGGATTGTCTTTTCAAAGGAAGAGATATGTAACCTGTTTCCTGCCCAGAGGCTGGGAATGGATATGGTTAATAGTCTGTTGACCTCTGAACTATTTGTACAACCAAGACCACACCAGATCCTCGCAAAGGCCCTTAAGATGTCACATACAAGCTGGGCGGTGGTGGCACACGCCTTTAATCCCAGCACTCGGGAGGCAGAGTCAGGCAGATCTCTGTGAGTTTGAGGCCAGCCTGGTCTACAAAGCGAGTTCCAGGAAAGGCACCAAAACTACACAGAGAAACTCTGTCTCGGGAAAAAAAAAAAAAGATGAAGATGTCACATACAGTCTATCTAACTCATCTTTATGAAAGAGGTGACATGTAGTTAGAAAAGAGTTTCAATGTAATTATGCCTTTATTCCAAATTGTTATACTTAAATATGCCTTTAAAAAAAAACAAAACCACCACCACCACCACTACCAACAACAAAAACTGCCTAGTGTCAGACTCTGGAAGTTTGAACTAACACCAACTACTGAGTCATGTTGAACCAGACTGGCTTCCTTCCTCCTTCACACAGATTGATTCTCCTGGCTGTTGTGTTTGCAGAGACCCACCACAAGTGAGGCCTGAGGGCAGCAAAGCATCTCCTTGACAATTTCTGGGGGGTCTCTGAATGCTTTTCCTTTGTTATTAAAGGGTTGGCAGCCTGCTAGGGGAAGAAACGCCCAGATAGCCTGCTACTATTAATTTGGGGGTTAGTTTGTTCTAAATCTGGGTGCTTCTCTGTTGGGTGAGGATAGAAGAAACATCTTTTCTTTTGTGTTGTTCTTCCAGTTCTGGAGTCACACACCAACTGGCTTCCTTCCTCACACCCTTTGTTCTTTAGTTTATGCCGTGGCCTTCCCAGGTTTATCACGAGCATGCACAGTGTGCACCACCCATCTTATTCACGCTGGCTCTGTTTAGTTACACGATATGAAACATTTTCTTAAACTTCTTATTTATAAAATGGCACCTTACATTCAGAAGCCATATGTAGTGTTCATGCCAGAAGAGTCGCAAAAGTTGTTCTCTGCTCAGGTAGAAAAGATTGAGATGCTGCAACACCTGTGAAAGAGTCTGGATTAGTTACCCAACTGACTCTCTGATGACTCATTTCTAGACATTAGGTTCATACTCAGACTTTACCATGATACTCCAGTAAGATGAAGATGTGAAAGTCTTCTGGAGCTGGGGGACCCTGCTCTGGGGATGGTGGCATGCTTTATTATACTCTTTGATCCTCAACAATGAGACAAACTAATTAAGGAATCAGAGACCTTGTTCAGAATACTTTTGCAAGAAGTGTGGTGGTGTTGGTTGTTTTTTACTCTTAGCTCTTTTGAGGGGCCCACCACCCAGCTCCCAAATAAATCACACACAGAGGCTTATTCTTAATTATCAATGTCCGGCCTTAGCTTGGCTTGTTGTTAGCCAGCTATACTTAACTTACATTATCCCATCTAGCTTTTGCCTTTGGGATTTTACTTTTCTCTATTTCTGTATACCTTTCATTATTTCTTACTCTGTGGCTTGATGTGTAGCTGGGTGGCTGGCCCCTAATGTCTTCCTCCTTCTCTGGCTACTCCTTTCGTGCCAGATTTCTCCTTCTATTAATTCTCTCGGCCTGCCAGCCCCACCTATCCTTTATCTTGCCTTGCTGTTGACCATTCAGCTCTTTATTAGACCATCAGATGTTTTAGACAGGCACAGTAACACAGCTTCATAAAGTCAAACAAATACAACATAAACAAAAGTAACACATCTTAAAATAATATTGCCCAACAGTGTGGATTGTTCTATGTTCTTTCTTGCACATTTCATATCTAAACCGTGTATGAATCTCAATACTACCTTGTCTTGGTTACTTTTCTTGCTATGGTAAAATACCATGACCAAGAACAAATTAGAGAAGAAAAAGATGGATTGGAGCCTACAATTCCAGAGGGGATGCAGTCCATCATGGCGAGGAAGGCATGGCAATGGAAGCAGGAGGCTGGTCGGGAGCAGGAGGCTGGTCAGGAGTAGGGGGATCAAATTTCATGTACACATAGAAAACAAAGATTGAGAACAGCAAGTGGGCCCATGCTATAGAACCTCAAAGTCTCCTTCAAATGATGTTGCTGTGGGATGTTCTTTATGCTGTGAATGTGTTGCTCTGATTGGTTAATAAAGTGCTGATTGGCCAGTAGCCAGGCAGGAAGTATAGGTGGGACAAAAAGAGAGGAGGATTCTGGGAACAGGAGCGCTGAGTGAGGAGATGCTGCCAGCCACCACCATGAGAAACATGATATAAAGTACTAGTAAGCCACGAGCCACATGGCAAGGTATAGATTTATAGAAATGGGTTACTTTAAGATATAAGAACTAGATAGCAAGAAGCCTGAGCCATTAGGCCAAACAGTTGAAGTAATATAAGCATCTGTGTGTTTATTTGGGTCTGAGCGGCTGCAGGCCTGGGCGGGACTGGAGATAACTCCAGCTACATGATGTACTTCACCCGTCAAGGGCCCGCCTCCTAAAGTGCTATAATCGTTGTAAACAGCGCCACTAACTAGGAACAGACGTTCTAATAATGAGCCTGTGGAGGACATTTTCATTTAGACCACCACAACCCTTCTGATATCGTCAGATCCCAGCATCCTCTCATTGTCCCCATCTGTACCTTTCTAAAAAGTCACTCTCAGGGGACAACTTCCCTGGTCCACTCGCTGCTCCACTCCCCATGGCCTTCTCTAGCTCCTCGGCCACAAAAGTGCAAACAGTCATGGGACACTTTTGTTTTAACGTCTCTATTATTTTCCATATCCTTCAGGGTCAACTTCAAAGTTCTTCAGTATCCCTTGTAGTCCCATGTGATCTAGCCTTAAGGCTTGACTGGCCTCACGTGCGGCTTCTCTCTTCCTTGCTCACTCCCTGGAGGGATGTCAGCTCTAATGTTATGCTAAGCACTCTCCATTTCAGGGCCTCCAGTTTCCTTACCCATGGACCCACCCTCCCTGTACTGGTCTTCCCCCCCCCCATATCTGCACAGCTTACTCTTACTCTGTTGAAATGGAAACCCATTGGAAAAGTCACTACTGGTCACTCTGTGAGAAACACTCTGAATTGCTCTTAACCCCCCCTCACCCTGTCCTGTTTAACTTCATAGAACTTGGTGTCACCTAGCAAACATTTGTCTTTTTACCCTTATGTAAATGTGAGCTCTGTGAGAATTGGGATTTTGATAGATTCCTTTTGTATTGCCAGAACCCCAAAGAAAGCTTAGCATGCGATAAGCATATTAAGTGAATGAATGAATGAATGAATGGTCATAACTCCATTCATCTCTTCAAACTGGAATCACAGAACTTCCTATAAGAGGTCACCATAAAGAAATAAGGCCCTAGAAGGGTGTTAAGTCTGAAGACTAATGACCATCCTTAGTTTTAAAATCAACTGAAGAAATGTCTGATTTTTGGGAAACAATGATAATTACAAATAAAATCAGGTCCATTTGCCTGAACTGTGCAGTACAGGAGCATGACCAATCTTGTCCTGAGCTGTTGGACAGGAGGGAAGGTTGTTTCTCCTCTTTCACCACTGATTGGTTTTCTGTTCAGTACAACAGAATGTAAGAACCTAGCAGGTCAATGCAATACCCCCTCATCATCTCTCAATCTGTGGCCAGAAGGGGCCAGATTCTCTGTTCAGGGTCTCACACAGCTGACATCAAAGTGTCAATCACACTGGAAATTCTAGGAAAGAATCTACTTCCAATCTCACTCAAGTGTTAGAAAAAAATCAGTCCATTACAGTTATAGGACTGTGGTCCTCACCTTTCCTCTGGCTTCTGTTGGGGGCTACTTTTTGCTCTTAGTGGCCACATCTCTACCCACCTTGCCCCTTCATCTTCAAGCTAGCAACAGTACCTTGACTGCTTCTCATATTTTGAATACCCCTGACTTTTCTTTCTGCCATGAGATGGAGAAAACTCTGTAGTTACACAGATGCCCATCTACCCTTCTGTTTGCCAAATACAGCAACATCAGCCTGAGGGCTATATTGTCAACCATATCCACCAATTCAACTCATACTCAAGAAGCTAAAGTCACTTTACCACATACTGCAGCACAGCTTGGCACTAAGAGGATGCGTACATCACAAATGGTACGTGAGAGTGGTCCCACACCCTGTATCTGTGGTACCAGGACTAGAACTGGTAGAACTAGACTGTTCTACCCCAGACAATACTGGAAAAAGGTAATGTATTCCTGGGAGGTGCAGAGTCTGCTAAGTCTGCTTATAGGTATAGACCCGTTTATTCTGGGTTCATGGGGGTAATCCCTGTGCAGATCTGCAGAAGTGAAAAGGAAGAACTTCCAAAAGGCAGGTGATCCTGCACCACTCATGGGGGTTGCAAACAAGTACAATGTGGGCTGTTACTGCTCCCGTGACTAAGTTCATGTTATAGGATAGTCAGGATGGGAAAATCCCCCATAGCTATAGTCGACACTATTCACTGAATCAGGTGAGGTCTTGAAGATTTCTTACATGACTCTTCTTCAGCCTCATTTTTTTTTTTTCAGTTTTGAGATGATAAACCAGGTAAACAGCTCAGATTTCAACCCCTCCTTGTCAAGCTCAAAAGCCTGTGGATTTTCAGGAACTCTGCCAGGGATGGAAACTTGGCATGCTTTCTGTGACTCACTGAGCTTCTGGTCCATCACTGGCTGACCGTATCACTCCTTCCTCCCCAGATCTGAAACACTGTTCTTAACTACTCCCCCGTGGGCAGAGATGAAACCCGGGTGTATCATAATATTTCCTGTCACCACCACACAGCAACCTAAGGGAGGGAGTATTTTTGGTGACTCAACTTTAGTCTACCGTGGGAGAGAGGGTGTGGCTGAGCGGAGTTCTTATCATGGTGGAGAGAAAGCAGATGGGGGAGGGGAGACTGCCAGCACTTGGATGGTTTTCTTTCTCCCTTTTCCTTTTGTTCTGTCTGAGTCCCTGCCCATTGGACCGTACTGCCCACATTCAGAGTCAGTCTTTCTGCCTCAGTTAATCCTCCTTATAGACATACTCAGAGATGGCCTTCACTAGTCTCCCACATGGTTCTAGATCTAACTTTGACAATGAAGATTAATCATCATACTAGGCCAGAACTCCCTTCCATCCCTGGAATTCCAGTAATCCCAGAAATGGTGTGGTTCCTGTCCATATCTTACTCCCCTGCAACATTCTATACTATGTTTTCAGAGGAACATCTTGATTGATTCCTCAACTCTGTACCATCAGCCAAGGAAGGGAAGTGAAAGGATTGGAATCTTTTATGAATTATTTTAGGACTATTTCTCAAACATAATTCTGTAATTCTCCTCTTCAAGCACTCCCCCCCCCAAGTGTTTCATTGATTAAGATGAATAGAAAAGGAATTAAAATAATTAAATGGCAAGCCTACATATATATCCAAAGAAAATATACTAAAGCCATTTGGGCTATTTAATCATCTTAAGAAGAACTGATGGTGTTAACGTTAAGAAGTTGTGCTCTGTTCCTGCAGAGGAACAGGGCAGCCTCAGGCAAGCTGTCAGGAAGCCCGAGCTGATGGAAATAACTAGACCCATGCCAAGGAAATAATCATGACCCAATGCCAAGGAAAGCTAAGAGGCCTCTCAAGTGGTTCAGCAGCTCTGTTTGGAGCTAGGGAGGTAGAAAAGAGACTTCAGGAGTCCTGGGTGGCCCTGTGGTTTAAATGCTAAGTGTAGCATCTTTTTATTTTAAATTGATCAGCTAGTTACTTTAAAGTGTTTATACCTGCCTATTGTATTGCGTCTATACCCTTTCATACCCTTCAACTCCCTTTCTCTGTCCCTGGACAGTTTTATTTCTGCATTCAGTCCGTACATGACCTTATGTGTTTCCTATAAAATCTAGGAGACACAAATGAGAGACAACATGCCATTTGTCTTTCCGAGATAATCATACTAAGTGAATTAAGGGTAACCGCTTCTTGTTGTATTCTCTAGAATAGATTCATGTGGCAGCCATTTCACAGAAAAGATCACGTATGTCTCTGCCAGACAACTGAGCTCTGGAGGGAAACCATGACTCTCTCTCAAATTCAGAAATAGAGGTGACACTTAAGTTGGCCTTACTGAGCCCAGTGACCTACCATTGTCTTATGCCATGATCACATCCTATGATCCGAGCAGAAATGCTAGCCCCAAGAGGGTCTGCATGGATCATATTTCCCTGTGGTCTGTTCTTTTCCACATCTTTATGTGGCTCACTCCTATTCATGCCTCAGATCAATTAAATAATTAATTGCACCATTATTTTTTTATGGGACTGTGAAGTCCTCAAGGGTGAGATCACAGTGTTCTCTTCCTATATCTGCAGAAACTAGCTCACTCCAAACAGCAAATCCGTGTTGAATGAAAAACGGCAAGAAACCGAATTCTAGGACCTCTCCACTGAGGCCTGGCTGCGATAAGAGCTTATGGGTCAGCTTTATTTTTAGCAAAGCTCCTCCCTCATGTACCCTGTCTTCTCCTGCTGATCTTCACACATCTTGGGTCACATGCATGAGGCTCAGTTCTCAGTAGGTGGCCAGTTATTTCCTCACTTAAGCAGCTGGCTGAACAATGACTGGAGCTCTTCTGAGTTACCTCTGAAGGGACGTTTCTAAGCTCCTGCTATTTAGAAGAGTAGCCACAGGTGCCGATATTGGAAATAACACATTCTACAGGAAGATGCTACCCAGGAGTCTCCGAAACTGGGTCATATGCAGGATGGAGGATAGGTGGGAGGGGAATCTCTGTTGTATCATGAGTAGAGAGAGTGGATCAGGGATGTTTTTAACAGAATCCTGCCGGGATTGAAAATGCCCATGAGATATCTAGCAATTTTACTAAACTCCTGCAACTGTAGACCTCAAAAATATGTGTCATGCAGGCAAGGGCCTTGCTTGGCTGGTTCATATTTGGTTCATTAGTTGTTTTCTTCTATTTAATCTTGACTTTTGAATTGTCTAACAAAATTGTATGTTCCTGAAATGGCTCATATGGGTCATAATTAATCACACATATTTGATCCCCCAGGACATCTGGTAGACATTTTGATTCATTTCCTTCTAGGCTTTCCCTGGAATAGGCATTTTAGTATGAGACCTCCCAGATCTGTGTCCAGTTTAGTCATGGAGCTGCCTAGGAGTCAGTCCTTAGACAGATGCGTTTATTTAAATTTAATGGAATGGTCACATGTGTCTCCTGGCCTGGCTTCACCATCATGGCCAAGCATTAGGAAGCCATTGGGAAACAGTCTAAGACACATGCTCGATCTTTCCTGTTTTGTTGTTGTTGCTTGTTTTTGTTTTAAATTTCTTCTTTTTCCTCCTTCCTCTGTTGCTATCTCAAGCTTTCTTTTTCTAATAATTCCTTCATTCCTTCACCCTCCTTGGTTTATCCATTTCTCTCTTCTCTCTTCCCTTCCTCCCTTCTGTGAGTAAGGATTTGTAGCTTATTAACTACACAAAGACACCTTGCCAAGAGGGCCATGAGGGCAGAGGGCAAGCCTGGACTCTGTGCTAAGAGCTTTGTGTGCTGGTGTCAGGGTTCATCTCCCCAGAGGAGGCGTCATTTTCTAACTCACACAAAAAGGGGATAACTATGGCACCATTGCTCCCTAAAATTCAGTTCTCAGGATGACAATCATGTTTAATTTTTCTTTTGTCACACGTTTCCTCTGAGTCTCGGTTGGAACCCCCTTTTGCATACTGACCAATTTGTGCAGGCTACAACCACACAGGGTGGAACATCAGAAATACACCATCAACCAAAGGATTGCTGCAGGATTCCAAGGCGCTCTTTTCTGCTGATTGTTTCCTTTTGTCAAGCCTGTTTTGAATAGGAGAGCTAACCTTTCAGTAGTTTTCTTAGATGTTTAGATAGAACCTTCTCTTCTCGGTTGTCTATACAACTAAACTCCCCTAAGCTTGTTGATCCACTGAGCGAATGCGATGTTTACTCAACAGTGGTGCTTACTCAGTAACCTCTGCCTGGGAATACTGAGGGTGGGATAACTCTGCATCTGCCGGTTGCCTGGCAATAAGAGAATGGTAGGCTAGGATGTTCGAGGTCCAGAAATGCTTTTGAAATTGAGGTCCACTGCACCTGGCACCTCACTTTTGGCACATAATACGAATATAATAGATCTCCATTAAGAGGGTCAAATCACTGAATGAACAGGCAGGTGAATTCAGGGAACTCCACTGAGAACTAAAAGTAGCCATCGCCCCCACTTCAAGGCAAGTACCATGTGTTGAATGTTCAGCTAACTCGGGTTGCAGAGACACTCTAGCTATGACAGGCTCTTTTGAACCGCAAGAAACAGAAATACCCTTGAGGATAACCAAGATGCAAAGCATGAAGTACAGCAGGGAACCGGAGAGACTGGAAAGCAGCCCAGCATCAGGAAGCAAGTGCTGTGATCAGGATGGCGGTCTCTTCCTGGTGTTTTAGCATCATGGAAGTAGTGCCTTCCGTCGGCCTGGCCTCTGCTCTTTGATTGGCTGACGTCTTACTCTCCTCCCACTTCACACTCCTGTGTTGTGTCTGGTCATAGGGAGCCTCTCAGCTTAGAAAGCTCTGGTGGTATTCACAGTGGCTCAAGCAGGCTAAGACTGGGTAGGCAAGCTATGCCTAGCAATGGCAGAATTCTGTGCCAGCTGCATCAGGCACAGCGTCCTTTCTATAGTCAGCTCCTCAAACGGGGACCACAAGGAGCAGACATCTGAGACTTCCCAGAAATGGCCGGAATCCATGGTTTGCTCTTTTCTGTCTGCTAAGTCTCAAATTGGAGTTGTTAAGCTTACAGTCATCTCTTAGGCATTCACCCAACAATGCTGTCTGTCTTGAGAATTAGTACTTTTTGGAGTGCACATGTGCTCATGTGTGTGGAAGCCATAGGTTAACATTAGGAGCCGTCCTCAATCACTCTTATGTTTGGAGACAGTCTCTCACTGACGCTTGACCTCACCAGTGTGGCCAGTGTGCCTAGCCAGCGAGTCCCAGGAACCCTCCGTCTCCCCACCACCGGGATCACAGGCTTGCACTACAATGCCTGGCTTTTTGTCTGTTGGTGCCAGGCGTTGAGCCCAGGTACCCAGGCATGTATGGCAAGCTCTTTACCAATGGACTCCCTTCCCTAGCCCAGGGAACAAGGGGTTTTTGAGACGTACAAATATGTCATAACTCTGGAACACCCGTCAGAAAAGGGCAAGGGAACAGATGGGCTAGCGAGAGGGGACACCATCGTGGCACTCACCCAGCTGTCTTTGCTTCCTAGGTGCTGTCCTCAGCTGTGTCCCTTCAATGTCACTGACTCACAGAGGCTGAGAAAGGGCACTAGAGACATCCCCAAAGTCACAGAGAGTGTGTCACACTGAGTGGCTTTTGTTTTTGTTTTAATCAAAGTTGGAGACGTCTTGGAGAAAATGTCAAGGACACAGGCTAGTAGGGATCGGCTGACGTCCTTTGATATTGTGAAAGGAGGGCATTGTAAAGCTCACTGCAGTCTGGGTGGGTTGACTGATAATGGCAGGAAACCAGAAGAAATAATGATTGGAGTCTGTCAGACATGAGATTGGATGAGGATCGGCACCGCATCTGTAAGAATTTGTGACCTCGTTACCGTGTGCCTCACTCCTGTGCAGGGCGTTGTCAGCTGGGTGGGGGTGCTTCTTTCCACACCCCCACACTGTTTCAAAGACAGTGACCAGAAGGGAAGCCTTGCTCTTTCCCCTGCCCTCCCCCCACAGCTGGCACATGCTGACATCTTCTCTGCCAACGTGAAGAACCAAGGAGCGGAATCTGTTTTGAGTGTGTCACCATGAGTTTAGATACTGTTTCCCTTTTGGGGACTTGGCAGCCAGCCCTAGACTCCTGCCTGGGGATTGGCAGGTGTGGAGGGCAGAGGGAAGGATGGCCAGGTCACTGTCCTTGTCCCCCTTGATCTGTCCCTTTAAGCAAAGACTCTGTCACTGATGTCATCCATCTTGCACATTTCATAAACAGTAAATTCATTTTAAAATCTGCTGCTGAGCAGCCATCTGTCTCCATTTCTGTCAAAGTGCTGTTATGACAGTGTGGCTGTACAGTGAGGCCAGCTTTCTCTAATGACTCCTTGATCTGAAGGCGAACACATTGAATGTGGTGACGAGAGCTACGGGCCAGCCATCAGCCTTTACACCCACCAGTCTGGCATCAGAGACTGGAATTGAAATCTTGTCTTTGACCTAGGGTGGTGATATTGATGGTTTCTATATTTTGCTCTGCTTGATTTATAGACTTCTGAAATTACAGAATGTTCCAGTATCCTGATTTATTACATATTAGGTAGGGAGCGGGCAGGCCAGTTTTTAAAAACCATTTAAGTGTTGCTGGTGGTAAACTGAGTCACAGAGTAAGTGCTCAAAGCTAGAAAGCAAGGATAGGAGGACTCTTGGAGCTATGGTCTCTCTCTTCAGGATGACTGAGTAATCTTTATCTTTTTTTTCCCCCCAGGATCTCTTGTATCTCAGGCTGACCTTGAACTTGCTATGGAGCAGAGGATGACTTTGAACTCCTGACACTCCTGCCTCTACCTCCTGGAGGCTAGAAATGCAGGTGTGTGCCACTGTGTCCAGCTTGTGGGGACCCAATCCAAGGCTGGGGGATTGAACCCAAGACTTTGTCCATGCTGGGAAAGTGCTTTCTCAACTGAGTGGTAGCCCTAACCCTCCTCTATCTTTTTATACCTTGTTAACATTTCACAAACTCACTGCACTCAAGGCCCTTTTCTCTCCAGAGGCATAGCAGGAGGAACTTCAGCCAGCTCTGAGCCAAGCCGGAAGAAGAAACTTTACCTGGATCCCAGGCCAGCTTCTAATACAAAACATCATCCGATGTGGACTTCTTTCACTAATCACTTTTTATTAGGAGGGAGAAACAGTAAAACCCAAAGCCCCACTTACATAAAACCTCTACAAAATAGGCCAGAGATGCAGACAATGGACTCCTTTGCAAAGGAAGCTGCGTCTCTGTGCGCTTGTGTCTAGACGAAGCTATTTGCAAGAATTCAGGGCATACTTTCTTGTGCCAGTGAATAGCCTTAAAGCCATTTTAGATGCTAGAAGGAGAGTCTAGTGGGAAGGAGTTTTCAAAGTCCTTCAGAATTCTGTTCTGTCAGTCACTGGGTAACATCTTATCTGTTAACATGAAGACCTCCCTAAAATGAGCTCGCTCTGATTTTCAGGTACACAGAGTCCAAAGACTCCAGGGTTGTCGCAGCCTGTGCTATTCACTTCTTCCCTCCTCTGAGGAAAGAGCTCATCTTTAACTTTTCCTTGTGTTCCTCTTCATGGTTCTGTCTCTGCTTTGTCATTTTGATGGGTTGAAACCACACTTCGTTCTCAGTGATGCAGCAAGGGTCAGCTTTTCTCAGAGCAACTGGTGAGTGCTTAGGATGATATGTTCACCTTGTTCTTATTCCTGGGGCTGATGGCTAATTGCATAAAGTTTACTTCTTCTATGTAGAGGCATTGTCTTTCTATTTCCTAGAAAGGGCTCCGTCACCTAGTCGTCTTCTGGATAACATGGACTATAGGCAGACACCTTTATACCTGGCTATATCACAGTTCATTTTCTGTGTTAACTTCACAGTAGGCAATGGCGTCCTTGTGTGTGGTCAGATACTAGTCTAGATGCGGCTGTTTACGTATTTTAAAAGATTTTATTTAGCATTTGAAAGAGAAGATTGGATAAAGTAGATCACCTTCTATATTGTAAACAGGTTCCATCTAATCTGTTGAAGGGCTCCAGAGCAAAGATCCATTTCCCAAAGGCAATGCAATTTGGCTTAAGGATTGCCATATTGTTTCTGGCTTGCTGGCTATGGTATTTGAAAGAAAATGGCCCCCATAGGCTCATATGGAGTGGTACTAGTAGGAGATGTGGCTTTGTTGGGGTAGGTGTGGCATTGTTGGAGGAAGTGTATCACTGGGGGCAGGCTTTAAGGTCTGAGATGCTCAAGCCAGGCCCAGCGTGGCAGTCTCTTTCTGCTGCCTGCCAATCCAGATGTACAACTCTTAGCTACCTCTCCAACGCCATGCTTCCAGCCATGATGATAATACATGAAAGCTCTTAAACTGTAAGCAAGACCCAATTGAATGTTTTACTTTATAAGAGTTGCCTTCATCATAGTGTCTTTTCACAGCAATAAAACCCTAAGATACCAGCCTTCCTTAATTCCACAATGCAGCATCAATTCTTACCCAAGTTTCCAGCCTGCTGACCTATCTGGCAGATTCCAGTCTCGCCAGGCCCAATAATGCCATGAGACCTACTTTGTAATGTCTATCTTTCTATCAACTCTCTATCACCTATCTAGTAATATTCAGCCATCCAATTATTCTTTTCCTCCAGGAAACCCTGACTCATACATTTATTAACTGTAAATACTTTCTCCTCTACAAAGGATTGGAAGGTAGTTAAAGTAGTTTGGAGCCACCCCAGCCCTGGCTCTTATTGGTTATGTGGTCTTTCTCCTTCTTTTCATGTGTGTGTGGTTTACATGTATGTGTGGTTTACATGTATGTGTATATGCATGTGAGTACATGTGTGTATGTAAGTGAGAATGTAAGCATGTGCCATTTATATGTGTGGAAGTGTGTGTGGAGTCCTACAGTTGATTTAAGAATTTTCCTTGATAGCTCTCTCATCTTATCCTTTGAGGTAAGGTCTCTCAATTAAACCCAATGCTTGCCAATGCAGCTACTTTCCCTAGCCATCTTTTTCTGGGGATACTCTGTTTCTAGTTTCATGTTTGGAGGTTAGAATTACAGGTGAGCCACCATGCCTACCGAACATCTATGCTGATTCTGACAATCTAAACTCTGGTCCTCTTGGTTATGCAGCAAGCACTTTAACCACGGATCTATCTCCGCAAATTCAGTACGTTATCTGGAGCAAGGTGCACATATCATTATTCAATTGTTAAATAGGAATAAAGGAAGTGTTTGCTTTGGGTTGTTACTGAAGTGAAGATGTGCCCAGCAGAGTAAACACTATGGTTTTGTTTTGTTTGTTTGTTCAAGATAGGCTTTCATGTGGACCAGGGTGATCTTGAACTCCTGGATCCTCCTACCTACACATCTTAAGTGCTGGGATTATAGGCATGTGCCATTGTGCCTGGCTTAACATTATACTATTAAGTATAGACAATTGACTTGTGATTAGCACATGATACTAGAGTGTGTGTGTAGTTGTGTGAGGAGGGAAGTTGGTGGAAAAAGTGGAATGCCCTTGATAGTATTCAAAATTTTTCTGAAGAATCATGGTGTTAATGGTAGCCAAACCCACCTTCAAATCTGTGTTCTCTCATTGGGAACATCAACCACACTTCAGGGCAGGCCCCATCCCCAGGAATAGTTGGCCAGTACAAAACAAAACAGATTCTGTGGGGTTTTGTTTTGTTTGCTTACTTGTTTGTCCAGTTGACTTGGGTCTGTTTTGATTTCTGGTTTGGTTTTGTTTTGTTGAGAGAGAGAATATAAAGTTGGGTGGGGAGGATCTGGGAGGAGTTGGAGGAGGGAGAATAATACAATAAGAATACAATAAGAATATATTGTATGGGAAAAATTTTAAGCAAAAAGTTTTTTTTTTAATCCTTGTTCTCATCTTACACTTTATGACTTAAAATCAGTGAAACTACTTTTGGGGGACTCAGGACTTTTTAACATTGTAATACTCTTAGTCCACCTCTAGTTCTCTGAGGAAACAGGCAGCGATTTCAGCCTGAAGAAGGAAGAGCTCAAGGGGACATCCTGTGGTATGCTACAGCAATTTATCACAGTGAGAAAATGACTGAATTAGTGCCATGTCACATGACTGGATTCTTTCATAATCTGTCACTAAGTTGGTTCCAAGTTGCTCCAGAATAATAGTTCTATAATCTTTGGAAAATGTACTCATGGTTGGAAACTTAATGGAAAGCTCTAGAAGCTGGTGAGCAGGACAACAAAAGGTGATGGTTTAGGAAGAGTGAAAAACATAGTTATTAAATAAAAGCTTTAATATAAACAACCCCAGGGAAGTCTCAAATGCACCCAGGCTCAGGGGCTTGGAGGGAAGCTGGCTATCCCATAGACAGTAATTGGTAGTAGTGGCCATGAGATCAATCTCTCATGAGATTGAGAATTTTTTGGGGGCGTGGGTGGGTCTAATACCCTTGAACACCAATTCTTAGCCAGTGGAGATTGTATTGACCTCCTCCAGACATTCAGCTCTGTATGGGGTCATTTTGGATGGTCATGATGGAGGTAGGGGATACAGTCATCATCTGAGGGTCAGCTAGAGCACACTCACCCTCTAGTGTGCATGACTGCATCATAGCGAAGGGCACCATTCAGAATGTCAACAGCGTTGAGGTAGACACTTACCCTGGAGCCATCTTGCACTTGGGAAGGGTGAGTAATCCAGTATGCCTGGCATTGGCTGATGTCACTAGAAACATAGATGCCACACTGCTTTATATTGTAAGAGCACAAGGGTAGCTAAGATTGTTTTCTCCAAAAGAGTGGATTTCCCTGGATGTGATATTATGGGTGCTAGCTCACCCAAACCAGATACTCAACGACTTGAAAGTGATTCTGAAATCAGTCCACCTCAGTGCCTTAGCACGATGAGATAAGAATCTGGGGGGGGGGGATCTATGAAGGTGAATAGCTTCGCCAACAAAGTACCTTTGGCCCTGCTAGCCTGCTGGTGCTTTCTCCTGCAGCCTCTGTGGCTCTGCGTTTCATCTCTCTGGTTCAAGCGCAAGCTCAGAGCGGCTGAGGGCTGTGGCTTCCCTGTTTCCGGGGCCTCCCACCATCCCTGACAAAGGGATGAAGAAAGAAAAAAAAGGTTTCATAGAGGAAAGTCACCACCTAGCTTAATGTAGTCCATCGGGCTGACAATCTGGAGGAAAGAAAAATAGGGCAGGAGGAAGCAAACTATTTCCGTGATGAATGTTCCAAAATTAGACTGTACAGGGCCCGGGTTATATTTCCTCAGATTATTAATATGCCCCTCCTGGAGTATATCACTGAGATTTCACTGGAAAATTGGAAAAGAGAGGGGAAGAGGATCATGAAAATATTAAGCAATTGAAATAAACAGATTTTTAAACTGAATTTGTTACGGTCAGGACAAGGGAGTGAGTTTAATATCAAGGAAGTGAGTTTTATGTCATCATTGTTACAGTGGATGGGAAAGCCTCCAGGGATTCCTGTGTTCCAGCACAGTCTTCACAGAAATATTTTCTTGCCTCTCTGAGATTTGCCGGGAGCAGAGGGAGAAGGGTGTTTCCAATCCACTGTTGAAAGATGCTTCAGCCACCTCAAGATCTAGTTGGTGGATAAGCCAGAACCAAAGCCAGTTTTCAGCTAGCAGCCTGTCTCTCTGCCACTGTGCTGCAGCTGGCCCTCCACACTGGCAGGGAGGGAGATCAGAGGTCTGATAGATGCTGGGAAGCTGCCAGGTGTAGCGTGCCCTGCAGCCCCACTGCTCCTCCTCTGTGTGGAAGCCTTGCATAACTTTCCTGCCTCTTGGTTTTCTTGTCTGGAACTCAAGACAGTAATTACTATTACTGTTGTCTTTATCTGTGCTGCGAAGGCT
This sequence comes from Peromyscus nudipes, assembly GCA_902168325.1. Classification (NCBI taxonomy): domain Eukaryota; kingdom Metazoa; phylum Chordata; class Mammalia; order Rodentia; family Cricetidae; genus Peromyscus; species Peromyscus nudipes. Next base: position 1,553 of record CABHPH010151302.1, on the reverse strand, counting down.
TCCAGGAACCTTACTGCTCTTTCTTTGGTGGTGGCTGTTGTTATGCAGTTATTACATGTTTTTATAATTTAGACTGGGTGTTTTTCGGAGTGTGATTTAAGGAACACTTGTTCCCAAGATGTCTTCCTAATTTTCTATAATTAATGTGTTTCATGCATAAATGAGTGCAGGAGACACCAATTAAAACCTGGAGATGGTAGCAGGTTAGCTTATCCTATAGCTTACCGAGAGAGAGAGATGAGAAGTATTTTGCTTATTTGTATGGTCGGAGAGCTTTATAAAAATATAACACTTGATACTGTCTTGTTGGCCACTAGTTTCCATAGAACATAATTTGGGGATTATGATTGGTTGATGATACTGACAGACCCTCGCCTAGTTTCTAGGATCATATACCAGACTTTCAGTGAGGCTGAGGCTGGCCCTGGCTTGCAAAGTTCTCATGCCTTGAGGCTTCCCTCTTGATACTCTTTATAGTCATGAATTACAATTAGTGTCTTCTATGCTCCTTTATAATGATCATGAATGCATGAGTGAGAGCTGGCCTGGTGGAACACACATGGAAGACCGTGGAATTATCACAGCTAAGCTTGGTCTGTGCCAACCGCCAGCAAAGTACCTCTAGAAATGTGAGTCTCAGCCAGTGACCAACTGGCCTAAAAAACATGCAAGTGAGTCCAGACGGATCCAAAGATATCCTCAATTTAAATCACCAATTTATGAATTCAGGTGACATGTAAATAATGGTGGTTATAAACCACTGATTTTTAGATGGCCTGGGTTATATAGCACTATGTGTATCAATAGAAATCTGATAAGAAATTGGAGTAGGAATTGATACGGAAGCTGAATGTCTCTTAACTATTCATGTTACTGATTGATGGAAAAATATGTCACACACACACCCCACCCAAAACACTTAAAGACACTCTTCATCCTAACACACACACACACACACACACACACACACACACACACACACACACCCTTAAAAAGGCTTATCTAATCACAGCAGTAGGCTCAAAGGCCAGGATCCCAGGTTCTAATGTGGCTTCTCAAATGTTGAATTTTGAGTGGAAAAAAAAAAACTATTTGGCGCCCAAACATGATACAGTAGGTAGTAAAGGACAGAATGGCTGTAGACAGTCTCATTCAGAAAGGAAGAGTGGGGGCCAGGGTGATGGCTCAATGGGTAAAGCATTTACTGAACAATGATGGAGACCAGAGCTTGGATTTCTAGAATCCATGTAAAAACTGGGCAGGCATGGTGGCATGCCTATAGCCCCAGAGGACAGGAGTTAGACCCAGTGATGGTGATCCCCAGAGCAAGCTGGCTTGCTAGACTAACAGAAATGGTGAGCTACAGGTTCACCGAGAATCCTTGCTTCATTATACTTGCTGGAGAGCAAATGGGAAGGACACTTGATAGCCATCTCAGGCCACCACACTCTTGCCATATGTGCAACCACATATAAGAGCAAGAGCATCATACCACACACCTACACACACACACACACACACACACACACACACACACACACACACACACACGA
>CABHPH010151301.1:0-21094 GCA_902168325.1 Peromyscus nudipes | reverse complement strand
AAAAAAAAAAAAAAAAAAAAAAAAGTCACATACAATGGCAAGAAGCACCACCTCTTTTGGGCTGTATAGCCCAAGGTCATGAGTGGAGCAAATACCACTACATTCTGCCTCCATTCTTGCATCTTTAAAATGAATGTAAAGATATGCATATGTGGAGTTTTATGGGTAATTGATTAGAAGAGATCAATCATGAAAAGTGCATCACCCTAGAGCTGGGATGCTGACAGGTGTGGGATAAGAGCGTTGTGTCCTGAGGTGCAGCTATGAGGAGATGAGGCAGGGAAAACTGGGGAAGGGGTGGGTGGGAGGAAGAGGGAGAGACTTCTGACAGAATGAAAAGTCTCAAGTGCTTAAAGTCTTGGTCCCCAGCTTGGTGCTATTGGGAGGTAGGGCCTCATGGGAATGAGGTCTTAGCAGGAATTAGGCCACTGGAGTTGTGCTTTCCAAGGGAACCATGACCCAAGCCTTTCCTTTCTCTTTGTCCCCGCCCTGACCATGCAGTGAGTGGCTTTGCTCTGCATCATGCTCCTCACTATGATGTTCTGCCTTTGACCATAGTCCCCAAAGCAACCCCCCACAACCACGAGCCAAAAGAAATCCTTTTGCCTTATAAATTGGCTATTTTCAGGTATTTTCTATAGTATTGGGAAGCTGACTAGGAGTCAGGGGACCTCCCAAAGGAGATTCCTTTCAAAGAATTTTCTAGATCTCAGAGAAGCATTGGGATCAGAAGATTCTTTTACTTTCCAGTCTTTGTCCTGGTTCTGTCTTGGGTGGAATATTTAGTTAATGACTGGATGGGCAACTTCTGGCCTTGTGTACTCACAAGTGGCTGCCATACATTAGTTCCTATGACTGAGATGTCAGAACCTACTTATTCTTTCCATTGCAAATCATCAATTATGCAGAAAGTAATAACAGACTAAAATTCAGCTCAGTTCAATTCAGCAAAAATTTGTTAAGTATCTACTCTGTGCACTAGATTTTGATGGGGTTACTTAATCCCCTGTGCCTCAGCTTATCTACTTAGTAAATCAAGCAAGGAGTAAATGACTTGAAAATATCCAAATGTTTTTTTCCCTTCTCTAGTTCTAAACAAAGATTAAATTCTTAAGAAAAGAGAATAAGTTTACTTATGAAAAGAATTATCTAAAAATAAAATATAATTAGCTTACTTCTGATTTCAAAATCATAGCTGTTCGTAGAGGTTGAGAGGTCTGGTCACAGTATACATCTGGGTAGCTGGTGTGGAAAGTGTTTCATATGTGGCTATCAGAGAATGTAGGCTCCAGTCAAACTCAGATCATATACATCTTTGAATTACTAGAGGAAGCTGCAGGCAGAGAGTGTTAGATGCCACTTTCCCTCCGGGAGCATGTGACCCAGTCTTTTTTCCATGTGAAATTATTAAAGGTGAGGTTTTTCTATTTTGGTCTGATGGGGATGTTTCTATGTTTGGTGACTTGTAATCACAGATGGATTGAGATGATCTATTCCCATTCAGCTGCTTATGAACAAGCACAATTAGAAGCTGACAGTGAGGATGTTTCTCAAGAATTATCACATTTAGTGTGATTCCCTTAGCAAAAACAGAAGCGAGCTCAGGAGGATTTTCAATTTACACAAAGAGCCCTAGGGTCTCATCACAGTCACTGCCCAGCCAATGTTTCTGAGTAAACTTCAATAGGAAAAACAGATTGAAAACTCCTGAGGGACAGCTAAATCTTGCTTACACACACACACACACACACACACACACACACACACACATACACAAAATGCATGAACTCACAGCTCATTCTTTATCCAAAGCATTTGGGTAAGTACTGCACAGATATTAAATAAATAAGAAGAGCGGCAAGATCCTATTGTCACCAGTGTCTGTAATGGGTCAAACACAGAAGTTTACAAGATATAGGGGAAGGAATGATGCCAAACTCATTGCTACCAGCAATACCCATCCTAACTTAAGAGTTAGTTCATATATGTGTGTGTGTGTGTGTTTGCATTTATAATGTGTATATATGTATGTATGAATTATGGGCATGGTCTTATTTCTTGTGCATTTGTGAATCCCAGTGCCAGGATGCCATGTGTCCATAAATACTGTGCATCAGCAGATACATTCCCATATTCCCATATATACACCCACCCAAACATGTATGTGTTTAATGGCCCCTGATTTAGTACAACAATCCCAACAATGGTTGCTAGAGAAATTGCTTCTTAGTCTGGCTTAGGGGGAAGGACAGATGTTCAGAGGAGGGAAGGCACAGATCCAAACTGCCCTGCTCAAGCACTGGATGATGCTGTGACAGGATCTTGACTGGGTTTTCATGCCCTTGTGTCTTCACTTAGGCATGGGAGAGACGAGAAATGGACACAGAATGTATCCATTCTACAAATGTGTGCTGAGCCATTTGCAGTTTTTAATCCCTTCTCAGCACTGTGTACACAATGGGGTGGCTCATTATTATTGTTTTTGTTTTGTCTGTTCAGTATTCTTTGGGAGAACTCCTTTGAAGGGAATTCCATAATATTCCTGTTGCTGTTAGATTTAGTCAAGATTGACTCTAGCTTCCTGCTACTTGTGGGGTGGAATCTGTCCCTGATTACCCAAATGGGATGAACTGTATATCCAGAGCCACTTGTGATTGGTTCAGATGTAAGCATGTGACTTCAAATGTTTGTAAATGATCCCATTTAATTTACACAAAATCCAAAGGGCAGGAATTATTTTGTGCTGTGCTGCTTGAGGGTATGAGTTTAAGAACAATGAATCATTTGCCTAAGGGCTATAAGTGACCAGTTGTATAGTCAAGCTAGGCTTGAATCAGAGACTGAATACAAAAGCCTTGCTCTCTCATTTTCGGGGTGCATTGCCAGTACAGAGGGGGTTCATATTCCAGGCCAGGAAGTATAGTTCTGAAATTTCCCGTACAAGGAGCAGAAGGGAGAATTTGAGAGTAAGCAGGCCTTATACCAACGCTCCATTTTAGTATCTGTTGAAATAAAGCATTTACAGAGCACACAGCTGTGCTGGGTGAATGGAGATTTAATTTCCCCTTGCTCCTGATTCGGCCTTCCCCTTCCCTTCTGCCTCTCTGAATCACCCCTTATTTCTAATTCCTTACATCTTATTTCTTTTCCTGACTGGAGCTAAGTTGGAAATGGAAGTTTTAATGGTGGACAGTTAGAAAATAAATCCCCCCTGGCTTACTGGCCACTTGACCCGTCACCTGCTAGTAGACTTTCTGTGAGTTACTATGTGTGAATTACATATGAGCTGGATGTGAAAATCCAGTCCCATCAGATGCAGAGCTTTTCCCGCCCCTGCTTGTCACCCCTCCTCTCCATTCATGGCTCTCTTTTACTGCTGTTCCCCTTCCCTCAACCTCTGTCCAGGCTTGACAAAAGCGGATTCTTCAAATTGTCCTTCAGGGACCGTCTGTTTCACTTAGAACTTGACACCAAATTGCTATCTTTGACAGTTGAGCTTTTCAGCATGCTTGATACAAATATTTTAATATCCTGTTACCAAGCTGAGGGGGAGATAGAGTTTTACACCAGACACCTGTAACAGCAGGGCAAAAGTTTTCTGGTGATTGATTTAAAGGTATAGTAATAGTCAAACGGTTAATGAGCTAACCATGCTGGAGAGGGCAAAGGTCAGCAGGGAAAGCCAACCCCGTATGTCAACTGGAATGCTGAGACCTGAGTGTAAGAAGAAATGCTGCTTGTCAAGCAGTGTAAGTTTCACCCTGAGATTATTCTCAAGAGGCTGATAGGAAAGAAAGTTGGTTGACATCCAAAAAGTCCTCTAGGGATGAAGGAAAGGTGGAAGGTCAAGGCAGCCTGGGTGACAGGAAAGGAAGGCTCACCAGGTGTGTTGGATGAAATGGTATGTTGAGTGTTGACTGTTGTCACAGAAGATGTGTTGTATGGGTGGCCAGCTGGGGAGAAGAACAAATGTCAAAGTATGGCATATGACTTCAGGTTTGTGTGCTCAGCAAACCAGAAACTGATGGAGAGTCAAGAGTGGGAGGCAACAGTGGCAGAGCTGGGCCCTTCTCGAGATGTAACCAACTCCATCAACAGCAGGAACATCTAGAACAGCACTGGGAATTTTCTCCGTTTTTACAAAAATTGTTGTGGTAGCCACTAGCCACAAGTGGCTGCTGAGCACTTGGGATGTGGCTAGCATCCCTGAGGAACTGAGTTCTTTATTTACTGATTTCATCTTGAATAGATATGTGACTGGTAGTTGCTATAAACTCTGAATCTTGGAAACTTAAGAAGAGGTCCTTAGACAGTGGCTCCAGAACTTTCTGTGGATGTGACTCAGCTCCCCACACATTCCTTTCTTTCCTCTCTATCAATTGGCGTTTCTATTCTATCCTCTGCAAGCCTTTTCTTCCATCTCAAGTCCCATTTACTCTTCTCTGCCTTTGTGGTTAGGCTTAGGTGGACCATCTCCGTCTAGCACTGTTTTCAATTGCTGCACAACTGTGATGGACTTTTGATTTTACAGTTCCCAGTGGTCAGGAATCTGTGGGTCAGATTCAGTCATGTCATGTACTTTAGAGTCTCACAAAGCAGTGATGAAGCTGTACACAGTGGTGCGTACCCCACCCCGAGGAAATGTGGAAATGTTGGAATGAGAATGAGGCAAGAGGCCAAGCTTGGGTGTCACCCCTCAGACACCAAGGACCTTAATTTTTTTTTGAAGGCGGGGAGACAGGGTATCTCCTTAGCCTGGAATTTATTGATTTGGCCAGCCAGTGGCTCCCGGAGAGCCATCTGTCTCCATCTCTCCATTGCTGGGGTTACAAACACATACCGCTAAGCCTGACTTCTTTTTGTTTTTCACATGGGTCCTGGGGATCAAACCTAGGTCCTCATGCTTGCGAGCACTTTATCTTGAGTCATCTTCCAGCTCCCTGGCATGGTCTTTTTCGAGGTCTGACTGTGTCAGGACTCATTTCCAAATTCACCCTTGAGGCTTTAGCAAGAGCCAGCAACACTGACCTTTGATTGGTCTTGCCTGGCATATGGAAAAGGCATAGGGAATCTTACCTACAGATCCTGGAAGTGGCCAAGAGAGTTACTTTACTCTCCTTCCTGGCCCTGTTCTTTATCTGAGGCCTGGAGAGAGTAGCAGCCAGAGGGAGGAAGCCCTTTGAAACTTGATCTAGTAGCAATTGAGACAAATTAAAGGAAATGTTACTTTGCGGAGTAGAAAGTGACCTGTGGGAATGCTACATTCCAAAAGCAAAAGGCTGAGAATACACACAGATTAAAAGTACAAGTGACATAGTCATAAATTATGTCTATGAAAATAATCCAAATGGCCAGCAATATGGGAACAGTTAAACAAATTATGGTAAATTAACATCATTCAATGATGACATGAAAACTAAAACAATGTAGAAACATTTTTGATCCAAAGTTGTAAGAAAAAAGAGAAACAACCAGAATATTAACTAACACTTAAATATGAAAAGATCACATATTTGTAAAATTGTATAAGCATGAAACAGAACACAGAAAATGTTTAGTTCTGAGACTGAATTTTTCTTCTAGACATCTTTCATTGTTGCTATAAAGCTTGTTATGCAAAAAAGTAATAAAAGTTGAAATGGAATGATCAAGGTCATGATAGTTGATGCTATTTGAGAGCTTGCTGAACAGCTGCCCCTGTGCTGACCGCTCTCCAGGGTGGTCCCAGCTATTAGCCTTAATTTGCAGATGAGGAAATGGAGGTTTTAAGTGGTCAGGTAAATTGTCCCATCAGAAAGGGATTTTCACTTGGGCCTTCCAGCTCTTGCACTGGGGCAAAGTACATGAAACTTGAAAGTGTTTCTATGACATGAAAATTTGGACACTCCCCAATCCAACCAGCCCCCACAATGAATTGGGTCCCCATGCAAAGAGAAGAATGATGCTTGGAGGATGGAGTGTCCTTAGAAGGTGACATGTTAACTTCAGCGTTCTAAAGCTTTTTCTTTGACCACTATAGTACATGCTAATCTTTGCACAATTATAGGGAAATTATTTCGTCAATAACATTAGAAAAACTGTTCCCACAATTTATGTGCAAAATGTTACGTGGAATATAAGTATGATTGTACATTTGCTATGCTGTTGGATCCAGAGCCTATGTGAATTCTGTTGTTTTGGTGTGGAGAACAGGGTTTCAAGTAGGTCAAGCTAACATTGAATCTCTACAAAGCTGAGGATGCCTTGAACTTCTGATGTTTCTGCCTTTACCTTATGAGTGCTGGATTATAAGTGAGCTGCCACATCTGGTTTATACAGTGCTGGGGATTGAACCCAGAGCCTCAGGCATGATAGACAAACACTTTACTGATTAAGTTATATCCTAGCTACCCATGTGAGTCTTAAAATAGCCCTACCCAGAGTCCATAGATTTTGCTATTAAATATTCTGCCTCTTTCCTACAAAGACAGACAGACTACCCTGGTAGTACACAGCTCTCAGGAGCAATGGGGGGGGGGGGAAGGAAGAAAAGAGGGATGCAGTGAAAGGAGGGGTGTTCTGGGTGTAGGATAATAAACTCCATGAACCATGAAGCCGACACTGAATTGTCTAATATCCAAGTTCTTTGTTTATGTTCTTGTAGGGGCTATATATTGTGTGTATGTGTTTGTACATATACAAGTGTATCCATGAATGCTTAGGTAGTGTATGAATGTGCTGCCCATGGTGTGTTTATGGTAGAAACTTTCAAAGCAAGACATCCCTGTCTTTCCTGGCAATTGAAACTTATTTCCCCATTTTCAAAACTTGCACACTTACACCATAGCAATCTGAAGAAGCCATGCTCTCTGCTTTAGGACACCTCAACTGTGGGATGCCTCTCAATAGCTAGGTAGCAGTGATTTAATAGTGAACTCTGTTCCACTGCACTGAGGTGTGTTCAGTAAATGACAAGGTCAGGCTTGATTCTTATCCATATATCACAACCATATAAAAGCAGGTCTCAGCCCAAGCAGTGCTGTCTGTGAGAGTCATACCCAGGGCTCTAAGGGCCCATTGGATCAGATTCCCATTGGAGCAAGTGTTGAGTCTCTATGCAAGTGGCCCAGAATGCTTTGAGCTACTGAAATGCTACTAAGAGATTCTCCTCCTCCCATCCATCCTCCACCAGGTCTATCCCAAAAGATCATTTTATCTGTGCAGGTAGCTTTTAAGTATGATGTTTAAAATTAAGTTACTCAAAGTGGGGCATCTATGTGTGGACTGTGCAGGGGTTATTTATGAGACAGACAGAAGTACATGATAGCATCTCGAGCCTGGAGCATCTTACATTTTAACCCTGCCAACTAATTTTGATAATATTCTTGGAATGACATTCATGGACATTTTCTTCCATCCCAAGCCAGCATTGGGACCTCACTGTGATAACTCTGGGCTGTATGTTACTTGATCAGGGTAATGCAGAATAATTACTGGCTCATGGCTTCATTACATCATTGTAATCGGTGGCAGGTCAATGTTTCCTTATAGTTTCTCTGAAAATTGAGCTGCCATGGATACGATAGTTCAGTGCCCCATGCAAATGGCCAAAATTAGTGTCAGGCTGAGAGGCTCTGAAATGCAATCTGTGATTCAGCCTAGGGCACCTGCTTCGACTCTCATTTTCCTTTGGATAAAATCAGATGATCGTAGAATAAATGAGTGCTTTAGCTTGCATTTTGTCTCATAAAAGGTCATTGAAATGCCAAAGAATGTTAAATACCATGGAAATGTTCAGAGATCCACAGTCTATATCACACCATCCAATTGTTTCTAATGGTCAGGCTCAAGGGTACATTTGTGTCTGTGCAAACCTAGCTCTACTCTTCATATAGTTTAGAGCTGTCTGTAACATTGACATACCTCTCTGTCTGTCTATCTATCACCTATCTGTCTGTCTATCTATCATCTGTCTGTGTGTATGGTGTATATGTGCATGGAATAGGCATACCTGTGTGTGTGTGTGTGTGTGTGTGTGTGTGTAGGGGGGGTGGGTGGGTGCACCTCTCCCTGCATTAGCCTAAATCTATTCTTCAGATAGCTTTAGAACACTATATAATACTGGCACATCTTTGTGTGGGGATAGTGTGTGTAGTATATGTGCATGTGGTATGCACCTGTATTAGCCTAAATCTTCAGATTGCTTTGAATTGTCTACAATGCCAGCATATCTTTGAGTGCGCGTGACTGGTTGTGAGGTACACACACCTGTATGTATGTAAGAATATTGGTGCTTCCATCAGCCTAGATGTACTCTGCAGATAGCTTTAGTACTATCTGTAACATTTGGCCCATCTTTGTGTGTGTGTGTGTGTGTGTGTGTGTGTAGTGTGGTGTGTGTGTAGTGTGGTGTGTGTGTAGTGTGTGTGTGTGGTATGGTGTATGTAAGAGAGAGATGTTTGCATACTTGTGTGTGTAAGTGCACTGGTGCCTGCATTAGCCTAGATGTACTCTGCAGATAGCTTTAGAATCCTCTGTAACACAGCAAATCTTTGTGTAGGGGAGAGTGTGTATATATGTAATGTATGTGCCATGGTATGCACCTGTGTCAGACTAGATCTGCAGATAGCTTAGAACTGTCTATAATGCCAATATATCTTGTGGGCATGTGATTATGTGTGGGATATGTACACCTGTGTGTGTGTATATGTGTATGTGATGTTTGCTTATCTCTGTGTGTGCAAGTACACATGCCTGTCCATATGCTTAGAAGCCAGAAGAGGACAATGGGTGTCCTGTACTGTCACCTTCTACCTTATTTTTTTGAGACAGAATCTCTCATTGAACCTGACCCTAGGCTTATGGCCAGCAAACCCCAGGAATCCTCCTGTTCCCACTTCCCCACAGCGCTGGGGTTCCAGGTGCATGAGGTTACCCAAACATTTTTTTAGATGAGGTTTCGCTGCATAGCCGTAGCTGACCTGGAACTCACTGTGTGGACCAGGCAAGCCTAGAACTCGTAGAGAACCATCTGCTACAACACCAGGTTACACCCAGCTGTTTTTATGTAGACGCTAGGATCTGAACTCAGGTCCTCATGCTTGCTGTAGCAAGCGTTCCTATCCACTGAGCCATGGCTCCAGCCCCATCACTGACACATTTAATAGCCTCTGCCCATTCAGAATCACAATAACTGGCTCAGACTGCAAAAGATCCATGAGATGACCACATAATTTACCAGCCCAAACAAGACACTTTACAGAGTAGGGAGTGATACTAATGCTTACACTGGGCCAAGGGACATGAACCCAGATGGCACCCAGGGCACAGTTGTGACCTTTAGTCTCTAGCCTTTCTCTTGAGCCAAAGCTGTGTATTATCTGGGTTTGACAAAGGTCACCAGCTTGGCTCTTATCTCCTGGGCTGGGAAAAATATATCTGCCCATCCTTCTAGACCGGAAAGGACAGATTAACCTTACCTGAAGCTTATTAAGTAAATAGAGGATGAAAACAGAGGTCAGAGGTCACCCCGGCCTAGCTGTGTATATGTACACCACTGGGGGAGAGAACAACCTTGGAAACTCCATGATGGGTGGAAGAGGAAGGAAAGTGGAAACAGGAGAGCATCAAGAGAAAATGAGCTGGGAGCTTGTAGGACATCTCATGTCAGTGATGGGTGCATGCGTGTGCCTTTATCATCTAAGTCATAGAAGACACTGCAACCACTGTCCTCTCTTGCCTGCCTCACTGCCCTGGGAGAAGATGGTGGCCATGGCATGAGGATGCCATCGGTCCTACAAGAGGGCCGTGTGTGAAGGAACCGAGGCCTTATGCCGGGAGTCATGGGACTGAGTCATCGGAGAACAATGTAAAGAACATGTTCTTTTCAGAAGTGTCCAGGGGCTTCTCAAAGACAGTGATACTGTAAGTGTGGTGGTCTGAATGGGAATGACCCCATAGGCTCATGTATTTGAATACTTGGTCCCCAGTAAGTGGAGCTGTTTGGGAAGGGTTAGGAGGTGTGGTCTTGTTGGAGGAGGTATGTCACTGAGGGTGGGCTTTGAGGTTTCAAAAGCCCACATCATGACCAGTCTCCAGTTCTTTGCCTCTTTCTCTGCCTGCAACTTATGGATCAGGTATGAGCTCTCAGCTACTGCTCTAGCACCATGCCTGTCTGCCTACTGCCATGCTTCATACCAGGATGGCCATGGACTAACCCTCTGAAACTGTAAGTAAGCCCTACATTAAATGCTTTATTTCATAAGTTGCCTTGGTCATGGTGTCTCTTCACAGCAATAGAACAGAAGTTAAGACAATAAAACATGACATAAATGATTTAAGGTACCATGGACAGAATTCTGATAGGCCATTTCTGAAACTGGAGAACACATAGCTCTCTCCTTAGGCACCATGAAGCCTCACACACACAGTGGCATATATACAAATGCTCTTTTGATTTCCTTCCCATCTTTCTTTGGAAAGGAAAGGCCGCAGGCCACCTGCCCATGAGCTATTGATGCTTCAAGGTTCTAGGAGAAAGGAGAAAGGAGAAATGCCTGGGAGACAGTCAATCTGAAAGGTTCACCAGACGAGAGTGATTTTGAACATCTTTAATGTGCTTTCTGAAATTTTGTTATTCATGAGATATAAAGAGCATGACAGAACAGAGTAAACACAGTCGCTTGGGACACAGCGTACACAAAGAGAAACCCAGCCACAAAACAGAAAAGAGCAGAGCATGGTGGGCTAGAAAAAACACATCTGGATCATTCTATTTAAACAGAAGAAGCAGGAACCACACCGAGGGATGCATAGTCATGTGCATTTGGGATGGTAACGAACAGACTAGCCCACCGCCCTCTTCTTTCCTTACAGAGCAAATCCTTTGCCTCTTAGTCCCAGCAGCTAGCCAAGCTGCCGATTCTCCTCCCTGTTCTGCATAGTCCTGTCCACTCCAGCTCAGTCCACAATGTCTTGCCTCTCTCTGAACTCTCTAAGCAGCCACTGAAGCTATTACCCGCCCCCAACTTTTCTACTGTCTGTTTCTTTTCATTGATTCTCTTGAACTATGCCTTTCTCATCTTCCTTCTCAGAATGTGAGCTTCTAAAAGATCCATGTATCTTACATGCCTTTCTCCAGCACCCAAAGCCAAATTCATTATTTGGAGTGGGTTTACAATATGTTTTCATACTCACATACTATTGTTTATTGTTGGCTGATGGATTTCAAACACTGTGGTGAAATTGTCTCTGTGATTTGACTGTGATCAGAACTTCTATATACACAGGAATCTTGGAAGGCAGATGGCTGTATCCCAGAACCACCCAAAACAGGGTCCCATATGGGCAAACATGTCCACCCACAGCAGTTACATCTCATAAAAACACCTTCAACAGATTGAGAAGAAATTATGCAAATAGTTCCAGCATGTAAAAGAATCAATATTTGGGTCTAGATTCCATCCAATAAGTATATTCAGAGAGCCTCTTAAATCTGAGAACTGATCCTGTGCATTTCAGAACCAGGGCTCTATCATTCACACAGTAGCTTTTCTGGAACATCTCAGTTTCCTAGAACTAGGTAATAAATAAAATAAAAGGCTGAACTGAACACATACTGTATATTTTATCTCATTAACTCATTGTTAATAAAAAAATTCCCATTCCTCCTCTTTCATGGATATCCATGTTGAAGCTGAATTCAACGGCATTTCCATTTGGATGACCAGTATGAGTTGGGGGAAAGGGTCTTTGGCATTTGCTAAGTTCTAAATATGAGCCATACATAGTTTATGGTCCTAGCTTTACTTTTGTTGGTGTGATAAAAACACCCTGACAGAAACAGTCCTAACCTGGCACTGAAGGGTTGCAGGATTCCTGGAGAACTGCTGATCTTCAGTCTACACTGGGAGCTTGAAAAGGCAGATTCTTCTCCAGTATCAGTATCAGCAATATCAGTGAAGGGATGCTGCAGGGACAGGGCAGGTGCGCTTGCCCGTAGGAGTGAAAGAAATCAGGGAAAAGGCAAAGCTTTCCTTCTATGTCCTTTCATCCGGGCAGAAGATTTGGGGAGGGTCTTCCAGATTCAAATGATCCAATCAGAAAGTCCCTTACAAGGGTGGCCAGAGGCTTACCTTTCAGCTGATCCAGTGAAGCAATAATGATACCCACATTCAAGAATAGAGAGAATAAATGCATGCATGTTTGCCCCTCACCCTGGTTTTTTTTTTTTCCTGCTCTTATACAGTCCAAGATCCTAACTCAGAGAATGGTGCTGCTCATACTCAGGGTGGATCTTCCTACCTCAATAGACTCAATTAGGAAAATCTCTCACAGGCATGTCGCAGGCAAACACAATCTAAATAATTCCTCCCCAAAACTTTCTTCCCAGGTTATTCTAACCATGACATGTACCTTTCCTACATGGGAGGCAGCAAGCATGGAATCTGTCTATATTTCCTCCTGAATAAAATGAGAATTCTGAACTAACACCAAGTGTGAGATTAAGTTTGTCGATTTATGTAGCAGCTGCCTTAGATTCATGGCAAGGACTAAGTATTTGTTAAGGAAATTAAATGAAGGGATTAGGAAGATGGTTTAGTTGGTAAAGTGCTTGCCACACATGTGTGAGGACCTGAGTTATCCCCAGCATTCATGGAAAAAGGTGGGCATGGTGGAATGTGCCTATAACCTCAGGAGTGGGGAGACAGAGACAGAAGGATGCCAGACCATTCAGCTGCGTCAGTGAGCTCCAGATGACACCTGACATCAACCTCTGCTCTCTATGTGCACTCACATGTGTGCACACATCCCCTCACACCCAAACAGCATTTGGATACCAGTACTGCATCAGGCAGCTCACAGAAGCTCACAATAGATGGTGCTGGTATCCAAACTCTAGCCTTCTGCAAGAGTAGAGAGGGCTCTTGAACACTGAACCTCTCAGGTGAGACTTGAAAAACACATACCGCAAAGAGCTTTTATGGAAGTTAAATATCTTCTCTCTTTTCCTCACACTCCTGCCTCTCCCCCAACCCTCTCTTTTTCTCTGTCCATTTGTCTCTGTTGCCTGGCAAAGGAGAAGTTAAGCAGAATGGGAAAATTAATACATTAATTATGTATTACTAAGTTTCATATTTTAAAAATTTTTCTGAGACTACTACTACTACTACTACTACTACTACTAATAACAACAATAACCCTATAATGGCTAAAGGAAAACAGCGACATTTTTTATTTCCTTACTTAAGGAAATTTTTGTTATCTAAATGTCACAAGAAGCCCAATTGATGAGTGAGTTTTAAAAAAATTATATTTTTAATTAAATATAGGTGTATGTATCTGCATGTGAGTATGTGCACATGAATGCAGGTGTCAGTGGAGGCCAGAGACATCAGATCCCCTGGAGCTAGAATTACATTCAGTTGTGAGCCATTTCCTGTTGGAACTGGGAACTGACCGTAGGTCCTCTAGAGGAAAAGCAAGTGCTCTTAAGCTGAGCCATCTCTCCAACCCATAATATTTTTAACAATTAAATCTTGGTCATTTAATCATACAATGTTGATCATTTGAAGTTTTTAAGTAGTAGGACTATGTAACCATTTTTCTTTCTTTTTTTTTCAAATTCAAACCATACCAGAGAGTGTGTATGTACACACACACACACACACACACTTAATGTAATGTTAGCTTTTTTGTTTGTAAAGCAGGGTTTTATATTTACATTTACTTCAGTAAAGAGAGCTATGTGGCATGTTCAGAGATCTTGCTGTATGAAAAAGGCCATTTGCCACTAGCTTCCAAATGGTTTCACTGTTGGTGATTTATTCACCATTGTATTGGAATTTATTGTTGTTCTTGTTAGTTTGGCTCCCAGAGCCCATGGCATGACTGAGTTTTACTTGTAAGGTACCAGCTATCAGAACCCGTTAGCATGACTTCCTGGGTGTTCAGACTAAGTAGGTCAATTAGTATCTCTAAGTATCGATACCTATGACCAGAAAGATGAGAGGGAAGAAGAGAAGAAGCACAGAGCACCCAGGAATACTCCTTTTCCCACCTGGCAAAAGAGGGAAGTTGAGCCAGCTCAAGAGGTTGGAGCGCCTGATGGATTCAACAGAGCTTATGGAGGGAAAGTAGCCAAAGGGAAATGCCATGGAGATGAGGTTCTAAGACACATCCCAGCTGCTACTATCACCCATGGGCAACCCTTCCACCACACATTAGGAAAGTGAAGCTTTATGTAATGGTTTGGGTGTGTCTGTAGACATTTAACTTGAGCTGACTGCATCCATATTGAGTCAAGCTACTGTGGCCGGCTTGAGTAACCCTGAGTTGTTTTCTTTCCAGCCTTGTAGCCTAGTACAGTGGTTCTCAACCTTTCTAGTGCTGTGACCCTTTAATACAGTTCCTTATGTTGTGGTGACCCCCCAAACATAAAATTATTTCATTGCTACTTCATAAATGTAATTTGGATACTATTATAAATTGAACCACTGGCTTATTAGATAAATGAGCTAAACTATTAAAATGGAATGTAGAGCTTTGTAACCTGGACTCTGGCATCGCCAGGCACATGCCTGACATCCTTGGCCTTAGCTTGAGCTTCCTCTGACTTGGGTGAGGTCACTTTCTCCCTGACCTGTAAGCATCTTCCTTCTAACCCAAATCATGGGACCACATTCTTTGCTGCTGACTCACATACACTTCTATATGCAAGTTGCTTCTTACTACACCAAATCACAGTGCAATCCCAGATCTGTCTGCCTCTGTCTTCAGTCTCATGGCATCTTGTGGCCAGTTCTTTATTCTGGAACCAGGTTTTCCTAGAAGTGTGCCACCAAAGTTTATGTGTTGGAAATTTATCTCCAAGTTACCGAGTTAATGGCATTTGAAGTTGGGGATCTTTGGGAAGGTAATTAGGGAGAGATAAGATTACAGGTTGGTCCTTGAGATGTTATTAGTGGCTCTCTAAGAAGAGGAAGAGACACTTGAATTTGTATGCCTGGTCTGTCTCATGAGGTGGTGCACGGAGATCTTTACAGATGCTGGTAGATCCTAGTGTCATGTTCTTGGACTTTCTAGCCTCTAGACTGTGGGCTTTAGATCCCATTACAGGTATTGAACCTAGGGCACCTCATTAATGCTAAACATGCGCTCTTATCACTGGGCTATATCTTCAGCTCTTTTTACTCTTTTAACTTGAGTTTGAGACAAAGTCTCACTAAGTTACTCAGGCTGGCCTTGAACTCACACTTTAGCCCACACAGTTCTTGAATTTGCAGGCTTCCTGTCTTGGCCTTCCAAATAGCTGGAGCTTCTAGCCTGTACCATAAAACCTGGCTCTCTTTCTCTCTCTCTTACAATATAAATTACCCAGGTTCAGGCAGTTTGTTACAGCAATGGAAATTGGACTGTGAAGGCAGACCAGACTATTTTAAATACTTTACATGTTTTCACCTAATGAATAGCTCTGTATAGGAAAAAATTTCAACTCTTTCCAAATTGTTGCTCATGAAAATGACTTATTGGTAAGGCTGAATTTTAAAATTTAATATTAGTGATGCCTTTGAATTAGAGAGGAAACAAAAATAGCGAAGGGAAAGGACTCTGAAGTACTAGGAGATAAACTGAAAAAATGACATTCCTACACCTTGTTTACAAAGCAGTTAGCAGTAGCAATCTGGCAAGGCTGACTGTTTCACTGGGATGCTCAGCCATGCATTTCTTATGGTCTCCTATGCCTGTTCCTGGCTCTTCCTGGATCTCAGGACCAAACATGCCAATGTGGAATCCTATAGACATAACTGTTGCCCCAGTAGGTGTCTTGAATTGAGTGACAGTTGTAGACAATTCTTGGGGGGAAATATAAATACATGGAGTTGTGTCTAGTATACACTTTATTGGTATTATGATTGTTGTTATGATGTAAAGCTCTCCTTGAGTGCTAAATTCTTAACAAGAGGTGACTATGCATGCTGGAGCTGGTCAGAAGTCTTCTATTCCATCAGCCCTGCTTCCAACCCTGCAAGGAGAAAGAGTCAGGGTGTTTTCTTTTGGAGAAGACTTCACCAACTCTATTCCAGGCACTTGCTTCAGTAGCCACAGTAGAATTTTATGACAAACTCTGCTAGGTATAGAAAGCTCTTGAACTAGCACACCAGTGCCAAGAGCCATCCTCTGTTGGGCATTTACCTGGCAATAGACACTGTTCTAAGAGATTCAGCAAGTTCTCTGGTGACTTTGAGGTGCTCATATGATCAGTCCCACACTAGGGGAAGGGCTTGGGTGAGGAAGTGGCAGGATCCTGAGTTGTTTTCTTATGGGGGAGTTACCTTGCATCTTTGTGGTAGTTGGTCTTGTCAACTTGATGGAACTTAGAATCTCCTAGGAGACACGCTCCTGGTTGTGTCTGTGAGGAAGTTTCCAGCATGGATTAACTGAGGGGGGATGTGAGCCCCCCGTAGGCATCACCTCCCAACAAGCAGCTTAGACTTGAGATCTGAGGAAAACGGAGTGTGCCCATCTTCACTTATTTATGAGAGAGTGTGTCTTGAAGCTACTGCTGTCACCATTCTCCATTGACATCAAACTCCAGTTTCTTCAGCCTTCCAACATGAACTCAGTGACAGCAACTCTCAGAAACATCCAGGTTTTCCGCAACATCCTTGTCAGCCGAGCAGCTCCCAGGTTCCCAGATGTGCCAACGTCCAGACAGCTGTTAAACTACTTGTGTAAGTTAATCTAATAAATCCCCTTTTACTTTATATATACATTTGTTTCTGTTTTCTAGAGAACCCTAATACAATCTTCATCATACCTATGAGGAATTAATTCATGACAGTCAAAACAGAGCTAAGAACTCAGCCTTACGTTGTAGTAACAGAATGCATTAAACCCGGGGCCCTTGCTTCACATATGAGAATTTCCCCAGGCTGGACTCCAGTACTTTGCCATACTTTGCTCCACTATGGTCACAGATTTTTATATAAAAACATGTCAAGAACCACGTTTATACTATTCCATTCAAACTAAATGCCAGAAGAGGGAAAAACAGCAAGTAGAGGGAGTAAGCATTGGGGGCTAAGGGTTTCTTCCTGGGGTGAAGATGATGTTCTAAAGTTGTTGCAGCCTTGTGATTAAGAGCTATTGGAGTATGAATTTTATTTTATTATTTAAAAAGGCCTATCTTACTTATTTATGTGTATGTATATGCATTCACACATGTGAGCAGATGACCCTAGGAAGCCAACAGAGGGCATGGAATCCCATGGATCTGGAGTTACAGGTGGTTTTAAGCCATTTCACATGGGTGCTGGGAATCAAACTCAGATCCTCTGCAAGAATAGCAAGCCTTCTTAACAACTAAGCTATCTCTCCAGCCCCTGGAGTATGCTCTTTAACTGAGTGAATTGTGTGGTATGTAAATTACATCTCACTAAAGTTGTTAATAACTATTTCTCTTGGAAGCTCTGATATTTTAAATTTGGCTCTAAGTGACTTCAAGTGAGAACAGAGGCCACATAAGAAGTTTCAGATGCATATGGGTTTCATAAAATTTACTTATTAGAGGAGGAAATGGCCAGTTAATTAAATTTATATAAATAATTCATGTTCATCATAAAACATTTAAAACACCCATAATCTCGACACTTAGAAAAAAACCATTGTTAATATTTTAGGGCTTACCCTTGAAGAGTTTTCTATGTATATGTAAATTACATAGGGAAAAGTGCATCATTCAATCTCTGAAATGCTGTAATTTGCTCTTCTCACTAAGCAAGTGTTCTTTTAAGCCTTGGCTCATAGCACGTGATGCTTGGACCATTGGCATCACATTGCCCTGGGTCCTTTTTAGAAACTGCAAATTCTATAGAGAGCACCATTCCAGGCTTCCCATATTAGTCATTCTGAGGCTGTGAGGTAAAGTTTCCCGTGGCCATTTGCTTTTAAATATAGTCTTTTGCATTATTAGTGACTTTTGCCATAATTCTGATTGACTAGTATTCTATTCAGGGGCTGAAAAGATCATTTTCATGCTTTCCAATATGGTAGGCTCATTTATTTAGTCATCTACTGAGTAGTTTATTTCTAACATAGATAAGATATGCACTATCTTAATTATTTTCCAGAAATATTTTACCAGGTCAAATCTTAAGCTTTAACTACTTCCAAGTTGTCTTCCAAAGACCACCCTAAGCCTGTGTGTTGTAGCACGGATCTCTAAATGGTCTTATTAAATAAAAAACTCAGGAGCCAGATATTGGGGTGAATGCTAAAAGATCAGAGAAACAGAACACAAGCCACAGCTAACCTCACCTCGCCAACTTCTTAGCCCATCCTGTTTCCTCAAACTGGAAGCCTCTGTGTCCTCATCCAGAATGAATCTCAGCTGAACTGCTGCTAAAAGCCTAAAAGCTTAACCAGCCAAGTTCCTGGTCCTCATGCCTTATATACCTTTCTGCTTCCTGCCATCACTTCCTGAGATTAAAGGCGTGAGTCACCATTCCTGGCTGTTTCCAGTATGACTTTGAACTCACAGAGATCCGGATGTATCTCTGCCTCCAGAATGCTAGGATTAAAGGTGTGTGTGCCACCATTTTCTGGCCTCTATGTCTATCTAGTGGCTTCTGTTTCTCTGACCTCAGATAAGTTTATTAGGGTGCACAATATGTTGGGGGACATAATATCACAACATTTTCCCTTTTTGTGTAATAAAAATAAAAAAAAACCAAAAACCAAAAAAAACTGGCTCAGTTCCCTAGTATGGCCTTGAACACACAGAGACACTGCCTGCCAAGTGATTGGATTAAATAAAATCTTAATGTCTATTTCTCCCTACAATATTTGAGGATACCTATATAACATATTTTTTTTAATTTAGGTCATTAATTTAAAATCTAATCTACATCAATACAATGATGTATTGATTACAATAAACAAAGTGGACTATTAAGTTCAACTGATATTCCTTTGATTGCTAGTGATGATCAGTATTTGTATAAAGTTATGGACTATCTTTTCATTTGTAATGATCTTGCTTTATATATATATATACATCTATGTATATCTCTGGTGGGATTTAATACACATTAAAATTTTTATTATTTATTTGTGTGTGTGTGTGTGTGTGTGTGTGTGTGTGTGTGCTTGCATATCTGTCTATGTTATGGAGACCAAAGGTCAACCTGTGGGAGCTGGTTATCTTCTTTAACCATGTGGGTCCCAAGACTCAAACTCAGGTTGCCAGGTTTGGTGGCAAGCAACTTTACCTGCTGAGGTATTTTGCTGGTTTAGGTTTTAATGTATTTTTATTTTGTAAGGACACTGGCTTTTTGAATATTTTAAATATTAAAAATAAATTTTATGTAGTATTTCCTTTTGGCTTTATTGCCCTTTTCCACTTAGGATTGTGATTTTTAAAATTCAGATACCTATTTGTAATGCCAAGTAGAATTCTGTGGTTCTTATGTAGGTTTTAGTTATTTATTGAGAACCTTATTGCCAGGAATCAATGTTCTGTTTTTTTGGAGCTGGGGATGGAACAGCCACGTAAGACTGCCAGTTTGAGTAGGTAAAATATGGTCAAATATCCATAATTTCATTCCACCTAACCCAACATCACTATTAATTACCAGCAACTCTGTCACATTGCCTGCAGGTCATCTAGCTTAGTTTGCATAACAACTCCCTGATGTAGGAATCGAACATTCCTATGTACAGATAAGGAATCCAGCCCAGGAAGTAAATGACATTTAAAATCACACAGTTGGTAAGTGGTAGAGCCAGGGGCAGATTCAGGTCAGCCTAATTGCAAACCTTAGGCTTTCCCCCTGAAAACAGGACCATCTTTGGTCTGTTCCACTCACTGTTGTTTCTATGCTATTGAGTAAGTTAGGTTTTAGTTCAGCAAATTGAGGGATCTCAAAATGTGGCCAGAAGATGTCAGTTTTCCCTAGGAACTTATTGGAAATATAGATCTGGATCAGAAGCTCCAGGACTGGGGACAGCTAACTGTGAGAACAGCTCGTCTCTGTAGCTGTCTCAGGAGGAGTAGTTCCTGCACCAGATCCAAGCAGTCCCATTACACTGCAAGGTTGGGGTTGGTCATCATCTTAGACTCTCTTTTACTGAAGCAAAAATCTGGCTGAGTGTGTGTGTGTGTGTGTGTGTGTGTGTGTGTGTGTGTGTGTGTGTATTGCCTGTGGCTCTGCAGAGAGCAGGCAGTTTCAAGGGTTAAACATTTGCACTCTGATGACCAGGGTCTACAGCTTTAACCACAGCTTTCATGGCTCTGCAGTTGGCTTATTCTCATTAAGAAGCTCCTCCCAGACCCCCTTTCTGCAGAGTGTACCCTGTGGTGGTTGGAGGAAAGACAATGTCAGGAGTGGGTCAGTACATTGAAGGAGACAGTGACTCAAACATTACAAGCGTCCTTAGGCTGGAGAAGAAAGGAAGCCACCGGTTTTGGTATAAAGTTCCTGTGGAGGGGGCTGGGCCACTGCAGATAAGGCACCCTTGTTTTTGTTCCCACAGGCCAGATGCCTCATTCAAGGCACTTTTCAGTGACTGCATTTCATCTGCAAAATGCCTGGTGTGAGTCGGGGGCTTTGTATGTCTAGGGTCTTACTGAGGATTATCGCAAGGCAAGAATAATGGTGATATTGTTTGCAGAGCCAAGGAAGAAAATCAGACCCGGGTGGAGGATTTATTTTTCTGCCATAAAGCTGATGGGGGCTCTTCAAAAGTTCACTGACTGTGGCAGTGGGTCTCCCCATTCGGAAACACTCCTGGATGACAAGGCAGAGTCCTGCCTAATACTGTGCGTACCTCTATCGGCAGGCATCCAATTCCCTGTGAATTTTGCAATATAGCGACAGTAATGGAAAGCAAAATGATCTCTAAATAATGGTTTAAGATGGCTACTCGATAAAGGGCCCTGCAATAATTATGATCAATGGAGCATGGATTCAATATATATTGCCCATTTAGATGCACCAGATTAGTATAACAGCTTTCTTTAATGTTCTGAGTATTTTGCGTGTGTGTGTGTGTGTGTGTGTGTGTGTGTGTGTGTGTATGTGAAGGAGAGGAAGGCGAGGGAGCAGAGAAGAGG